>JZKD02S0099914.1:284327-300758 GCA_000966675.3 Picea glauca
AAGCACTCAACACTTAAATCAAGAGTGTTATCTGAAATACATTCCTCTCCCATGGTAGGTTATCAATATGGGTTTCATAAAACATATGAAAGGATCAAAAGTTCATTTTTATGGTAAAGCATGACGAAGGACATCCACAACTTTGTGGAATTTTCCAATGACATAAGGGAGAGGAAATGAAACTGCTAGGTGCAGTAAATTTTTTATCCATTTTTTCTACCATATGGATTGACATTTTTATGGAATTCATTATGGGGTTACCAAAATATAGAAATAAATCTATCATCATGGTTTAGGTTTATCTCCCTTCCAAATATATGCGTTTTAATGCTCTCCAACACTCCTTCAAGGCCTCTATAGTCACTCAAGTATTCATGGATAATATCTTTAAATCCATGGTATACCACACTCTATTGTGATGGATCGTGACCCCACCTTCAATAGAAATTTCTGGTAAGTGTTGTTTCAACTCTAGGGAACTCAATTGAATCTCAACACTGCATATCACCCCCAAATTGATGTTCATATTGAATATGCCAAAAATTTCTTGGAAGATAATTTGAGGTGCTTTACTTCATAGAGACAATCCCAATGGGTCCAATGGTTACCTCTAGTTTAAATGTGGTATAATACAACTTATCATCATTCCACTCGAATGATCCCCTTCAAGGATTTCTATAGAAAAACCTCCCAATAAATACTATCATACTTACTATGAGTATTTAAGGTGTAGGATGTAGACAAAACCCTCACATATTGAGCCACCAATGTTCTCTAATGTATCAAGGATAATCTAGTCATGGTTAAAAATTGGATGAAGTAGTAGATTCATCATCATCATTCCAAATGTTTTTTTGATGAAGGGGATCAAGTGTTACTTTTTCTACATCTTTATAAGTAGGCCTCACACAAAGACAAACACCACTAGATTATTTCTCCCAAGTTTTATATCCCCTATAGGGTTCTCAAATGTATTGATCCAATGGCTTACAAATTGAAGCTTCCTAGCCACTTTGAAAATCATCCAATCTTTCATGTCTCTTACTTAAAGAAGGTTGTTGGTTCTAATTCCCATATTCAAACTTTCCTTCTAGAACTAGATGAACAAGGTCACATTTGGTTGAAAATGAAGGAAATCATTGAAAAAAGAGAGTGGAATCTCCACCAATGAACTATACAAGGCATCCTAATATAGTGTAAGGATACAAAACCGGAGGATGCCACATGGGAACTAGTAGAGATCGTTTATCAGTTCCCTCATCTCCATCCTCAAGGAAAATGTTTCTTTGTAAGGGGGAGGGAATGTTATGGGCCTACCCTAACCCCCTTAAGTATATAGATAGGTTTCTATGTATTGATTTTGTATCTATTAAATAAGGCCCATGTAATAGATATAGTGTGAAATAAATAATTGTAAGAAGGCTTACTAGAATGTTCCACCTACTAGAAAGGTCCTTCACTAGAAGGTTCTCAAGAGGTTATATAGAAACTATATAATTAAATAGAATAAATGTAATGATATGTCTTGTGAACCATATTGTAATCAAAGATTTTCTCATATGGAGGTTTCCCCCTTGAAGAGGAAAGTGAAAATTGATTTCATCAATAAAGGTATTTCTATTTGTGGTATTCTAGTTCTTATACAATTGCCTATTGTTGTTATAATATGTCATTTCCACTCTAAATATTTTTATATTCATAGATATTATTTCTACTCTAAATATTATATTTTGCTAATAAGTAACACCGCAATGTATATGTATTAAGGGTGGGCCTAATAAAGGTCCCACATGTGCAATGAGTGTGAATATGTATATGTAAAATTTAATATAGTGAATGACAGAGACATGAACATAGGATTTGGTTATGTGGTTGTACTTGGGTTAATTGGAGGAGGTTATCCTATTATTTAAGGAGTTATTGTGAAATATGATCTATTATGTTATTTTAAGGATTGTGTAAATAACAATGGATGCAAGTGGATATGCTATGAGGGTGAAATTGATGCAAGGAGGTAAGCTAGTATGGTATCATTATGAAATGGTGAAGTCCTAAACTATCCTACATATGACAAGGAATTGTATGCCCTAGTTCAAGTTGTTAAGAAATGGAAGAACTATATTATGGGTAAGGAATGACATCATCCGCACTGATCACTAGCCATTGCAATATTTCTAAGCCCAAAGCAAACTTCAACAAACAATACACTACGAGTGGATGGGGTTTTTACATCAATTTCATCATATCATCATATATAAAAAGGTAAATACTAATCAATTGGAAAACACTATTTCAAATACATCCACATCCAAAATCATAGCTTTGGGTCCTCTTGTGCACATGGATCCTTTCAATCATGATGCATAAAAATATGGATAGATCGAAGATGAGGACTTTGATAAGGTATTTCAACAAATACAAGGAAAATTTCATGTAGAAGAAGGTGGTCTTAAGGATAACTACCATCTCTAGGATTGGTTATTCTACAATCTAGATAAACTGTGTGTTCTAAAAGTAGATATATTTCAACTTATCATAGAGGCTCACACCTCAAAATTTACAAGGAATTCTTCTATAGGGAAAAGAGTGGCCAACTTACAAAATTTGTGTATTGTACTAGAATAAAAGAAGATGTAGCTCAATTTATCAAAGAATACATACTTTATTATACTTTAAAACCTAGAAATAGGAAGCATTGTCTACAACATCCCTTATGTATACCCACTAGACCATGGGAGATAATATCGATGGATTTAGTGGGTGATTTTCCAAGGAATATGAGGAAACATGGATATATATTTGTGGTAGTGGAAAAGTTAAATAATATGTGCATTCTCATGCCTTGTAAAAATACCATCAAGGGACAAGATGCAACAATCATGTTCATTGAAATGGTTTGGGTGCACTTTGTGATACATGTTGGACCTCGGAAATAACACATTTGATGATGTCATTTGGTCATTTTTCATTCATTTTACCCCTTCATCATCATTCGCCTTATCACTCATATTTCCTCATTTGACCATATCTACCTTATATGAGATTCACGTGGCATACTTGCACTAAATTGGTTGATTTCCCATGTTTTGATGATTAATTAAGGAAGATATTTTTATTTCCTAACTTACTTGTGCAATTCTATAGCTGTTGACAATTCTGCAACTATTGGCAATTCTCCAGCTGATTGGCAGTTCTGGTAGTCAAAATTTCCACGAAATTTATGATCCAATGAATAGGAATCTTGAAAATATAAAATATGGGTTTTGTGCATAATAGGGTCATTTATGTGGCTCACAAAGAAAATATGCAAAAAGTTCAAAACAAGGGGCATATGGTTGAGATTTCCAAAACTGGTCTAACCAACTTGCAATTCTGTAGCTAAGTGGTTTGTCCAAGTAGCGATCCATATCCATGAATCTGGGCACATGGATCTACTGGGATATGTTGTTATTATCTTATTCAAACAATTTTAGATCAAATCCAAGATTTGGTGATGAAATATCCACATGTTTAGGATCTAGGATTTGTTAGTAGCAGATCCACTTGTTTAGGATCTGATCTCATCTTGTTGTAACTCTGCTTCTTTTTGTGAAGGAGAAGTTGTCTGTATAAATATGAGAGGATATCATTCATCTTGGATAGTTAATAGTTGATGTTGAAGGAGTTAGAGAGTTAGATATATAGAGAATTAAAGAGAAGGATCATTGTAATCATTTTGATGCTAGAAGAAAGAGCTTGTTGTTGTAGATCAAGAGTTCTTTTTTGTATTCCTTCTTGGAAACATATTCTAAATGAGACAGGGCCCCCTCTCTTTGGTATATGCTACCAAAATAGTTTATTTTTCGCGTGTGATGTTATTTCAATAGTTTTCCATTTCTTACATTCTTTCAATTCCTCAACCAAAGGAATGTGGTTAATATTTGAAGCATAATTCCATTGACCTCTTTTGAATTTTGTATCCTTTCATTCGGGTTTCTTAATTTAGAGGTATTTTCCTACCCCTGCATATATTTTTTTTACATCTCACAAGTATACAGACACTAGATTGATGAATTTAATGTAGCAGAGTTCCATGAATAGAAATGAATGAATTTTTTTTGTGTCGTTGAAGAGGAGATGCTAAAGGGATTGGAATTGGTAATTTGGTTTTCAGTATTTTCATTTAATAATTGATGCATGGAAAGGGAAATATTCTCATGCCAATAATAAACTTGGCGACAACAGGGTCTTAGTAGCATGAGTTTTCTTAATACATGTTTTTCTTTGAAATTTTCTTTGTGTAGAAGTTGTAGTTTTTCTCATTCAAAGATACCCCCCTGCACTAATCCATGTGCAAGACAGGGATTATCAACCATCCAGAATCCTTCACAGATGTGTAAGGATTGTTGAGAGAAGGAAGATTTTACTCCAAGAGATCTATCGAATCCTAACAACACCAGGGAACATCTTTTCATCTCAATAAGAGAAGATTCTGACATTCATAAGGAACATATCTACATATCATAAATGAATATAGTAGAAAAAGGTCCATGAAAAATGAGCAGCTCTGGCAGTTTTTCATGATTCTCCTTACAGATCTGGAGAAGAGACCAAAGATTTATGGACAACATCAAATGAAGAGCATATTTTGGAACCTGAAATTGAAGGGTCTCTTGGTAGTTTGTGCCCAGATCCTTTGTGTAAGAACCAAATATTTGAAGATCTACAATGTGTTGCAACAAAGGATATGCAAGATGATAATACTTATGAAGAAGAGAACCAAGGGAGAAGTGATTTTATCAAAGAGTGGTTCCAAACAAAAACCATGCCAAGACACCACTTCATCCTTCAACATCTCTTGGCATCAAAGCAATTGTATCATCTGGCCCCTCATATCCATACACCCATCAAGGTACATTTTCCATACTTGAATATGAGAATATTCCTAATCTTGTTGTGCAAATAGTTTTACTGGAAGTACTCCTATACTTGAGAAGAGGTTGTCCTTTTTCTCAAGTAGAGTAGGCTAGGGAATAAATTTCAATAAAAGCTTCATATAGTTGATTGGATTAGTACTCTGTCTTAGCAATAAGAAAGGGCCCTCAAGTCAGGTGTTGTTATCTCGTAGGTTTACTCTTGACTACAATAGAGAAAAGCCTAGGCACCTCAAAAGATAATAGTTTGTGTTTTGGTTGTTGGATCAGGTAACTGGTATTGTGATATCAAAATCAAGGGAAACTTCTTAGACTCATCTACTACATCTTATGGATTGAAGGAAAATGAAATCAATATTTAGACACTTTGTATCAAGTAAGTGAAAGAGAGAAGAAAGGAGAGGAACAACTGTAAATATATCAATCTCATAAGTTGTTCAATTAATACATTCACAAGGTTGAATATTCTATAACCAGAAAAAAAATCCAATTATGAAATGAAATACTTGAATGAAACTTGTGAAATATAGGCAATCAAAGTAAGCATTTACTTTTCAAGAATATATAATTCATATACCATTAATGTATTCTACATCAACAATTATATCATACAAATAAGAAAGAAAAAATGTGTGAAAAACAGAGATACATTTTGATATTGAACTCACAAGATTTCTTCAATAATGAAACATATGCATAAAGTATACAGATATGCATAAAATATATCTTTACAACCAATTTCCTAAACCCAAAACTCAACCTCATCTATAGTTTTCATTCTATCCTTTATAGATACAAAATTAATTCAAAAATATATCTAAGATCCAAAATTAATGGATTAGAACCTAACTTAGAAACAAACATAGTATCTATGAATATCATCATTAAATTTCCTGATTTGGAGCATGAAATATGATTTTTAGTTCCAGATCCACTTTTTAAGATTTCCCTTTGACCATATCCTATCTTATATATTGATCTCATTTTTGGCAAATAGCATAATTTACAAGGTAGATAAACATACAACTGAGGGTTGTCAATAGGATTAACTACTTTGTAGATACACTGCATATTCAAAATTCAAATAATAATAAGAAATTGTCATTCTTAGAAGTTTTGGTAGCGCTTTTAATTTTCCTGTATAGAAGTCGCTATTGGAAGTTCGGTCTTCAAAATTTTGAACCACCTGCTAAAGACACATCCTTTTCCAAAATTGCTCTGTTATATTGATGAAATCCCTTGATAGAATTTGGTACTTACCATTTGAAGTCTCTATACTACTCATAGAACATTTTGAATAGCTTCTGCAATTAATTTGAGATTGTCCTTATTTTGGTTCCTGAGTTTCTCCTGCATCCACTTTCTTTTCAATTTCCTGCCTTGTCTAAGAAAATTACTATTATTTTGGTATATCTTCTGAGCCCAAGCACACAACTTATTATATTTGATATCCCATTTTTCCTTCTTTGTCATGACCTTTTTACTCTAATTTTTCAACATTGCATTATCATGTCTAAGGTGCTTGATCAAGCTCTTAAAATTATTAATTTTTTTTTTAAGCTTCACTATCTTCTTGTCCCCTTTGTTGCTTGGATGTGTTGTTGTGATTGGTTTCTGTAATGGCACCTCCTTGTTATGTTCATCCTTTTCTGGCTCAGAGTCTTCACTATATGAATATGACAATTTTAAGATATTTTTACCCTAACTTGGTTGATATGAAACCACATATTCTTATGTATCTATTTCAGGTGCATCATGTACATATTATTCAATTGGCATGTAACTTAAAGGTTCCAAATATGCCAAATCCAAGGATTTATTGAGGTCTTTAGGTTGAGGAGTTATATGCTTTGTCTTCTTTGATCTCTTCTTCTTCTTCTTCAGTTTTCTGGAAAAGGCTTAGGGATCTCTGTCTCTCTTTGTCTTTCCTCATTCTCTAGAAACGATCCCTTTGCATCATCCTATGTGGTGAGGAATGTGTTCTTTAAAGAAGGGTATATAGTCGGTTTTGTATTTAATCTCAGCTTATTGGTCAAGCTAGTGTGTGTTATTCTAGAAACATGCTCCTCTAGTACTTTCTATTTAGCTTTATGAGATGATTTCCTAGATCATTTTTTAACTATAGTTCTACTGGAAGGTTTCTCAGTGACTGGCTCTGTATTTATTGAAGCAAAAATAGCTATCCTTCTCATTTTCATGTTATAAACCTTCCTAACCTCAGGAGATGAACTTCTATACTCTAAAACATATTCTACTGCTTTGGAGACGGACGTGAAAGAGGAAGGAGTTGAATACTGACATACAACAACCATCGTGAACTTTTGCAGGAAGGCCATGGGGATATACGACTTCCAGGGATAATTTTAAGGATGGAAATTTATCTTAGAATGTAGAAACCCTGGAAAATCTTACTAGTCTTTAATATGCAAAGTATAAAATGTTTGGCGATATTTTTGTAAAAATATTCAAAGTTCTGAGGATTTTATATATTTTCTATAAAATTTGGGTTGTTTTTAAGGTAAAATAATTTATTCTATAGAATTTGGGTGAATCGATTTTAGAAAAAAAAGAAATTGGCAAATCTTTTTTTTTTTGGAAAAAACATGACAAATTATCCCATGGGTGATATATAGCCCCTAAAATTCTCCCTACTTCCAACTTATTGCAAAACGAATTGAGGAGTTTGGATGCACACCTAAGGGAGTTCAATTGGTCATAGAATACTTTCACACAAAGCACAAGTTAGGCACGATGTATGCCAATAGCCTTGGTGGCGGATATTGGGTACACTTTGCTTGCTAAATGAAGAAGAAATGAAAAAGACATAAACATTCTGTTGGGAGAAAGCATCATGAATGGTGATGCCTAGTGGAGGTGTCATCAAAATAATCAAGAGGGAAAGTTGCAAAACAACATATGAGTTGTGGAGGTGACTTGCCACATTAGGACAAGGGGCAGGACCTTGTCGAGAATCAATGGGGTTTGACTAAGTGAGATGAACAGGTGTATACTACAATGGGAAACTCAACAAGACCTAGAAGAGTTGGACATGATGACGATGAGGTAGAACGAAAAGATTTTGTTGGATGTGTAGATGTGCATTCTCTAGCAAGAAACATAATAGTTGGAATGATCACCCAACCAGTTCGTAACTTGAGAGGATCCAATGTACATGACACACAAATGAAAGAGTTGAAGTCTCAAAACCATCATGGGTCAAGAGCATCAAACACTTGGGAACACTTTTCATAACTTCTTGAGGAGAGTTTTCTTGACAACAATAATTGAGGACACAATTCAGTCATTGAGTGGTGACGAGATCTAAAGATGGGGTAGAGACACCATAGATATCAACGAATGTTTCGAGGGATGGAAACAACTTGGAGTGGGGGAGGATGTAAGGTCTCCCATGACACCCACCAAGTATGCACACTCCTTGGATAGATTGGGTAATGAAACTGATGAAGAGAATAAGGAAGAAGTGATTGATTGGACGAACAAAGACATTTGGGTGTGAGCAAGGGCACCTTGGGTGAACGATGGTGATGTGGGACATCAAGGGGACACACACCTTACTTTCCTTAGAATGATTAAATGAGACTTTTTTTGAGTTTGGGAAGGGGTGAGGTGACTTGGGAGAATGACTAAGGAGTGGAATTGTCTGCCCTCAACAACATGGGCACACCAAAGAGGTTGGATGACCCCATCGACAAACCCACAGGGAGTCTTTACGATCGACACAAGAGAGCGCACAAAGCAAGGGACACCCAAGGATGGGGCATGCCGGTCCAAGAGACATGATGGTTAATGGCCGCATGTTGGACACACCTACCACACTTAGAGGGGGGGGTGAATGAGTGTGAGGATTTTTTTCCAAAAACTTCCCTCTTGCACAAAAACTCATCAATTAGCATTCAACATTTATTCATTGCTCATTGTTGTCATTTATAACCAGTTAGCTGTGAGCACATATCAACAACATATATCAACAATATATCATCAACAAGTCATCATCACAATGAGCACAAAGAACAAAAGATGTATGTACAATTTTATTTTTATTACGGACTAGAATCCTTGGGGTTTATCAGGAACAACTGAATAGAGTACAACTCTGCAAGAGCATCAACTCTATATGCAAGTCTCAGCTTACATTCTTAGCACCAACTGAGATGAGGCAACAATCCTCAACATATATCAATCTTTCAATAGGTACGTGACCTGTCAGTAGTGCAACCATCATGTGCACGCATCTTGGCTCATTACAGCCCGTGTGTGAACGCGGCCAGTGTATAATGCAACAAGCGTATGCTTCTAAGAAACTAGGGTTTTTATTTTCTTCACATGCTCAGATCCTATGCAACCTGCAATCACTTTCTCTTCTATCTTTCACTGTCCAAACTGACTCACATCCAGTCACAACACATCCAAACTCTCCAATAGCTTGCTCATGCTCCACAACAAATCAATATGAATGCTATCTCAATCATGTATAAAAAACTGGTATACCATAGCAATCATGTCACTACTGAATCACAAGAGTGCTGCTCACTCCATTAACCAAATCAACCAAACTGAACCACATCATAGAAGTCATACCAAGAATTCCCTAAGAATTCACAACACATCAAACAATGGTATCCATCAAGAAAATAAAGTAACCATACCAATGTCTCAGTGATATATCTGAGGCCATAGAATGAAGATTTGGAACTTGCCTCATCATCCAAGAGCTTGGCACCAACTCAAACAAAAATCTCCATGATTTTATCCACTCCACGCTCTGTATACACAGTCATCCCATGTGTACATTGCCACTATACACAACTATTCCATGTGTACATGCACCCTATACACAGACAACCCGTGTGGACATCAGAAAATAGGGTTTTCTGTGAATCCGAGACTTTTTCCGTAAAGATCTCTGACATTCCGGAAACTTTGATGAATCCATGAGATCCTCCTCTCGCTCTCTTCCTCAGAATATATCTTCAATCATGCTCAAGAGATCCACACCAATAATATGCTCTCACAAGAATCTCTCCATCAATACTCCACAAGATATTCACAAGAAGCTCTTCATTGATCCACAAAAAGGATTCTAACCAAATGTTCATTTTACAAGAGATCCTAGATTCTTATTTATACGTTCATCTTCTAGGTCACTTAACCCATTTTTAGGGTACTTAACCCATTTCTAGGTCACTTAACCTATTTTCCTTATTTTAGGGTTAACCATTTTCCATGAATAGAAATTTCTCCAATACTTTATCATTTAAATATTCCTTCTTGATTTTGTCACTTCATTTTATCATTTAAATAATCTTTCTTGATTTTGTCACTTTACTTTATCATTTAAATAATGATTTCTTCTTTTCAAGCACTTTGACTTCATTGACCTTTTGGGGCTTCAAGGCATCATATAGGGGTCCTTCAACTTCGTAGTGCCATAACTCTCAAACCGTGAGGATTTATGTGACATTCCACATACCAACAGAAATGGCATGTCAAGCACTATCCATGTAGGATAGTTTCACTGATAACTTCATTGATCTTCATCTCATTAATCCACATGAAAGCATGGGTCCTCCAATCATTTTTGTAGGATAACTCAATCCGTAAAGTGTCTTCCTGTGAGGGATTTCACCATAAGGGGAACACTTTGGAGTTCAACCATTTGTGAACCTTATCAACCATGATAAGACAATAATGATTCATCTTTGCATCAATTCACCACTGCATCATATATATCAACAATGCATCATGTATCAATGACAAATCATTGATCCATCTTCATCAATGCATCATATCAATGATCCATCTTTATCAATTGGTTTCCACTTGGACATATATCATTCTCATCAAGGGCATGATATCAATGATCCATATTTATCAATTGGTTTCCACTTGGACATCTACCATTCTCATCAAGGGCATCATATCAATTGGTTTCCACTTAGACATCTATCATTCTCATCAATGCATATTCATTGTTCATCAATCATCAATCAATCAATTAATTGACATCAATTAATGACATCAATCAAACCAAACCATTTACATCAATGACATATGATCCAACAATCTCCCAAATAATCAAAGCATTGGCATCAATGACAGCATGATCCAACAACGCACATGTTTGGATGGGAACACTAGGTCTATAGAGGGATGCGATGAGTAGGGGCGTGACATGCCCAAGAGACATGAAATTTCATACAAGTGGCCCTTGGAATTCCTATAAGAGAAAGGACACACAACCAAAGGAATCCATGAAATATTGGCAAGAGATTTGGAGGACAAGTATGAGGCAAGTCCAAGGCAATGAACTGAGATAGAGTTGCCAATATGGAAGACAAGTAGCCAAGAGAAGAATGCTTTTGGAGGTTTTGGGGCAGTCTATGATTGTAGGTCTATTGGAGGCATGGGTGAAACAGAAACCAAATCTATGTTAGCTTGGTGAAATTTGAGGGAAATGAATGGAAAACAAGTTTGCAGTTGTAGTCATGTCTAAGGTGCACCACTAGAGGTAGAAGAGATGGTTGTGACAAAGAGTCTTGGTGTGACAAATTTGTTTATAAGTGTCTTGGTGATGTGAGGCTAGTCTTGTGACTTTGCCGGATTTATAAATAGAGTCGGGTGCTCATATTGTAATTGTTTCACAATAAAAAAGACATAGGGCCATGTGTTAGGCACGGTTTGTGTCACCCTCACTATCTCTATGTTTGTCTTCATTTGTTCTACAGTTGTTTCCTTTGGATGTATGCCTATATCTGACTAAGTGTTAACAATTGTTTAAGTATACAATAGTTCCACTAGAGTAGGAGTGTGACTCCTAGAAGATAGTATAATTATGTTCAAAGTGAAGAGGTGTACTACGGACTAAGGTACTACTAAGGTACAATACTACTGATGAAGTATTCTTGTTGTGCCAAGCAAGAAAATGAGAACTTTTGGGTGCCACACACCTTCTGTTGGCACCATCTTAAGGTCCCCTCCTTTCTTTACACGTAATCATCCATAAAGATTATATAGTACATACTCTTTTCACCCTCCATAAATTTATATGCATGCAAATCATTCTCGATGTTGTTTCTACTATGAAACCCTTTCTATCAATGAAATGAAACCAACATCGATAATCTCTACAAATATTAGAAAAAAAAGCTTATTCTTGTAGTTTTCATCAAAACCATCCAACTGGTTATTGTTTCCTGTGTTGCTGGTCTTAAGGTTTGCAGTTCAGTAACTACCGAAAATTCCTCCTTTTCATTTTGATGACAAATTCCCCCTCTCTTTTACAGGAGCACATCTAGTTAAACATAAGCATACACACATTCATAAATTCAACATCGATAATTGTAAATTCTGTGTACAATGAATTATATACCTGCTATTGTACAAAAGATAGTAAAATAATCTTCAATTATATTGATTTCTTAGTGCACACATAATATTCTATGCTGAAAGGATTAAGCCAATAGTACATACCATTAGCACGCCCACGATATTTTAGAAATCGATGACACCGAAGGTCGTTGTGTTTATGTAAACCAGATGGATACTATTGTGAACGTGGAAACAACATAGAATACAAGTTATCAGAAAGGTATGCAACTCCAGGCTAACTTAATGGGCATGGCTGTACATTCTGTTCGATAAAAGTATGTGCACCAGGTTGTCGTAGCTGCAACTCTTCATAAACAAATGATTCCATAAGCACATGGAAGATATATGTATTAAAATCTCCAAGAGTTGTTGTCACAGAAGTCGGAGAAATATGATGAGGGTAGCACATTCCTGTGACTTCATCGGGCACTGCAGAACTTGCAGGGACATCTGATTCTTTTCATTATAAAGAAATGCATTGTCGTATATAAAAGCATGATGTGAATGGAACTGTCCGACGAAAGGTGGATCTTGTAAACTAGAGCTTAATCTTAAGGTGGAAGTTATTGAAGGATCTATGCAAGCCTATCTATGGACTAGATAATCATTCAATGAAATAGCATAACAATATACTAAATACTAAATGATTAAATCACAATATCATAGAAAGAAGAAATAATTGTAATTGCACAAAAAAGGTTGCATTCATTGTGATAAACCTTGACCTTTATAAAAATACATAGCCTCATAGAAAAAATAGTTAGCTGCTCTTGATTGAACGCTTACAACAATTGATTTTAGAAAACTACTCATGCATTTTGCATGCATTATTTAGTCATACAATCTATATCTGAATACTAACAGACAAAAAAAAGAAAACTTCAAATGGATTGATGGATTGCATCATGTCAGATGATTGACAAGACTGCATCAATTACCAACATACTCCCCCTTGATGCTAAGAGGGATCACAATCTAATCTTGAAGTTTCAAAAACTGGACATTAGCAACTGCCTTAGTGAAAATGTCTGGATGTTGTTCTTGAGTCTTTATATAACATAGTTCTACTTCATTATTTTGCACCAAATCTCTAATGAAATGATACCTTAAATCAAAATTTTCTGTCGTGCTATGATGGAATAGATTCTTGGCCAATTTCATGGCACTAGTGTTATCACAAAATATCACTGTAGGATGAATTTGCTTCTCTCCAATTTCTTCTAGAACTTTTCTAAGCCATAATGCTTGTGTACCTGCCGAGGTGACTGCAACATATTCTGCTTCTGTGGATGAAAGTGAAACTATAATTTTCTTCTTTGAGCTCCAAGTAATCAACCCCGAACCAAAAGAAAAACAATTACCATATGTAGACTTCTGGTCATCCAAACTACCTCCCCAATCAGAATCACTAAATTCAACAAGATTAAACCTTTTAGAAGTGTAGTAGTGAATACCAAAATTTAGAGTTCCTCTCACATACCTCAAAATCCTCTTGGATGCCTTCATATGTATTTCAGATGGCTCTGTCATGTATCTTGAAACAAGAGAAATTGAATAAGAAATATCAGGTCTTGTGTGGGTTAGAAATATCAAACTTCCAAAAATACTTCAGTATGTTGCCTCATCAATTATTTCAGCACCATCATCTCTACACAACACAATTCCATGAGCAGTTGGAGTGGAGGTTGGTTTACTATCTACCATATCAAATTTCTTCAACATATCTTTTGCATGCTTTGTTTGACAAATGAAAATTTCATCCTCATTTTGATAAACCTCAAAACTCAAAAAATATTGCATGAGACCCAAATCTTTCATCTGAAATTCATTCATCATAGCAATTTTGAATTCATCCTTCATCTTAGAACTACTACTTATATATAATAAGTCATCAACATATAGACTTACAATAATAATATCATTACCTTCTTGTTTGTAGTAAAGTGTAGGTTCACTTTTACTTCTATTGAAGCCACTCTCCTGAAAATATCCATCAATCCTAGCATACCATGTTCTTGGTGCTTGCTTGAGGCCATACAAAGCCTTCTTCAATTTGTATACTTGATGTTCTTTTCCTTGCACTTCAAAACCTTATGGTTGTTCCTCAAACACTTCTTCTAAGTACCCATTCAAAAAGACGCTTTTCACATCCATGTGATGAATGCTCCATTTCTTCTGAGATGCTAATGAAATCATCATTCTAACAATCTCTTGTCTTGCTACTAGTGAAAATGTTTCTTCATAATCAATTCCATACCTCTGTGTGAAGCATTTGGCAGCTAATCTTGCCTTGTGTCTTTCAACACTCCCATCACTATGGTACTTAGTCTTGTAGACCCATTTAGTACGAATCTTTTTCTTGTCATGTGGAAGTTATGTAAGTTCCCAAGTATCATTCCCATGAATAGAATCTATTTGTTCTTGCATTGCTTGCACCCAAACCTCATTAGTACATGCATCTTTAAAACATGATGGTTTAAAATCACCCTTGGAAAGTAAAGCAAAATTTATTGTCTCACCTATTGGATTTTCTTCATGTGCTGGACTTTTCCTTCTTTGATAAATGCCACTTAATCTTCTTACCTTCCTTGCAGAATTTAAATTTGATGTTGGGATTGCACTTGGAACTGAAGAATTAGATGAGGGGCTACTTGGCACTTGGAACTGAAATATTAGTGGGCTGCTCATTATCAATATCATCAATAATATTCTTATCCAAAACAGATTTAGACATATCATCATGGCATTTTTTATGACCATAAACTCTCCCTTCATAAAAAACTACATCTCTTGACACAAAAATGCTATTAGTGAGGGGATTATAGAACTTATAAGCCTTACTTTGTTCACTATATTGAACAAAAATGCATAACTCACTTTTTGGATCTAACTTTTGTCTCTTTTGATCAACTACATGGACATAGGCTACACAACCAAAGACTTTGAAATGATTAACATTAGGTTTCTTTTCATACCAGGCTTCATATGGAGTCATCATATCAAGTGCACTTGTGTGACATCTATTGAGAATATATACAGATGTAGCAACTGCATCACCCCAAAAATAATTGCTTAATCCCTTGGTTTGTAAAATACTTCTTGCCATTTCCACCACTGTACGATTTTTCCTCTTTGCTACTCCATTTTGTTGAGGTGTGTAAGCAGTGGTGAGTTGTCTTTTGATGTCATTCATATCACAATAATTCTGAAAAGATTTTGAACAAAATTCTCCTCCATGATCAGTCCTTAAGCACTTGATTTTGCAACCTCTTTCATTTTTCACAAGGGCTTTAAACCTCTTGAATGTATCAAAGGCTTCATCTTTAGTCTTCAAAAAATAAACCCAACACTTTCATGAGTAATCATCAATAAAAGTAATAAAATATGATGACTTACCCAAACTCTTTGTTTGCACAGGACTGCAAATGTCTGAGTGAAGTAACTGAAGTGGATATTGGGCCCTCCATGCATTTCCTTATGAAAATTTCTCTCTTGCATGTTTTCCTTTAACACATCCTTCACAAATATCCTTTTGTTCTTGAACCTTAGGCAAACCATAAACTAATTCTTTTGATGTTAGAAGTTTTAGACTATGAAAATTCAAATGTCCATACCTAAGATGCCACAACCAACTTTTTTCTTCATATGCCATATTGGCAAGATGGTTGTTATGTTCTCCAAACATCAATGGGAACATCCTATTCTTTGACATAGGCACAACTGTAACCACCCTATTGCCTCTATTCTTATCATAAATTGTACATTGTTGATTTTCAAACACCACCTTATAATTTTTCTCACACAATTGGCCAACACTCAATAAATTATACTTTACTTGTGGAGTATAATAAATGTATTTGACACTTTTCATACCTTCTTTAGTATGGACTTCCATAGCTCCTTTTGCAACAACCTCCAATGCTTTGTCATCACCCAACTTGATCTTGGATTTGAAACTCCCATCCATTGTAGAAAATAACTTCTTATTTCCTGACATGTGGTTAGAACACCCTAAATCTAAATACCAAATATCTTTAGTGCCATTTTCATCTTTTTCATAAGATAAAAATAAATTGTTTGAAGAGGCTTCATCACCTTCTTGAGCATAATTAACACCTTTGTTATTATT
>JZKD02S0099914.1:320522-338928 GCA_000966675.3 Picea glauca
TATATACGATATGTGGGACTGGTCTGCCACCAGAGGAAACCAAGCCAATCCCACTAGAACCAATTTGAAGAGGAAAAGCAACATAGACATAAAAAAATAGATGCAGAGACTACGCACTAGGCCCAAGAGTCTAGTGGTCGAACTAACCAAAAAACTAACCAATCACTCGTCCAAGACAATGATGTGTTTCTTCCCAACATCTGCCTGGTTCTTGTTCTCCTCCTTCTGGGAGACTTTGCGAGTCTTCCTAATGTGGGTTGATGCATCGTGTCCATCGGCTGGTGTGATGACCATGTGGTGGACATAGCGTAGATAGAGGTGAAATTGAGCAGCCAACCACTCCATATTGGATTTATGATCCTTCTTGACCGCTACTAACAATTTGGTAATAGTTTCCAGGCTACTGTGGCGATTCATGATTTTGTCCAACATTTTCTTGTGATCCAAGTTATCCTCCCATCCGACTTCTTCCATTTTCGAATTCACCTTGCCTATAAACATCTTTGTTAGCCATGCCATCTCCACTGTTTTATGGTAGAGGGTTTCCCTGGTCTATGTGGCCCCTAGATCAGTTACCTAGTCTGCTTCCTGTGCCAATGCATCTCAAGATTTTCATTTGTGCTTTTCTTTGATTTCCTTTTCCCAATGGGTGATGACCGCTTTTCCTTTCGGCGCAACTAGAGTTTGGAAGGTGCCCTCCGCATCTTTTGTCACCTTCTCCATTCTTGACACCCATCATGGAATATTCAATATTTCCTTTCCAAGGGGATTCCTCCCTCTATGCATGCGCTTCATTCTCACCATCCCATTTGGTCTATCATAGCTCCTTTGCTGGTTACTCAGCCTATACGACACTTCACAGAGATTCTTCCTTTCCCTATGCTTGTGTATGTGGTATCCCTTGCAATTGTGCTCCCTCTGTTTGTAATTATTCTTGATGTCTTTCCTGTTATTGATATTCTCCAGCTGTGATCTTGTGCTTCTAATAATCACTTGTCTGTAGCGGTGATCCCTCCCGTCCTTTTTCCCGGTGGCGGCTCGTATGATCATTATGACTCGTCCTTTACCCTTGTGCGGGTCCCTGCCCTTGCTCTCTTGAGGTCCTACTATGCTTCTCTTTGTACCTGTAATTTGGCCTGGAGTATAAATTATGAACCATGTCTCTCCCTCATGCCTTACATCACTTGTTGCATGCAGTTTTCCATCAATACTTTCCCTCGTGATTTCCCCAAAATTATTTCTATCGCTAGGGTCTTATTGTTGTATCCTCGCCGTATGTTTATGTTGATATTGCATAGTCATTGGTGATCACGTATTCGATCATCATTTCTTTCCTGGGTCCTGCTTTCCTTCCGCCAGGCCTTGCACTGCCCTTCTTGATGTGACGTTCCTTGCTTAACCGGCCTTCACAGTTTTTTGTTGCTAAGTGGATGCAGTCTGTTCTGAGTTGGTCATTCTGGAGGTTTCTCTAGGTAGTGTCTAGTTCCAAACCTTCATTGCCAACCCCCTCATTGGCTAGTATGTTCACTAGGCCATTTGTTGACCTGCGTACCCAACGCAACTCCACTATGTTCAGAGTTTTTAGATGCTCCTGGATTTTCTGTAGGGATAGAGACAGGCTCTAGTGTCTCTGAACCTTTCCCACTCTAGTACCATTCTAGAGTATCTTCATTATATTGATGACCAGGGTGGAGTCCCCTTCCACGATGGTGTTTGTCATCCTTTTTCGCCTTAGGATTTCAAGGCCAAGCTCCAAGGCTCCGAATTCTGTTATGTTGTTGGTTGAGTTCCCCATATTCCTAGTATACACCCTGATGATGTTACCATCACTGTCTCTAATCACCCCTCCCATACCTTCCACTCCTGGGTTTCCTTTTTCTGCCCCATCAAAATTTAATTTGAGGAACCCTAATGGAGGGGGGGTCCAGTTGTGGTCTCCTAGTTGGAGTTGCGGATCCTGACCTACCGTTACACTATTGCGCCCATATTTTAGGTGAAATAAATCTAGGATGTGGGAGTCCTAATCTGTGATTTGCATTGTTTCCTTCTTCCAGTTGTGGCTCTGCACCGTTTCTCATATTTGTGAGATAATTGCATCCTTGAGCTTTCCCTCTAGTAGGCTTTCATTCCTTAAGATGCACCAATTACTCCCCTTCCATATTTCCCAGATGATCATCCCCAATGTTAGGTTCTAGCAAAGGTTCACCTTTTCATTTTCATTGTTGATCTCATTCCAATTGTTGATGGTTGTGTTGATGTTGCCTCGGATTCTATTGGACTGGTGGTAGATGCATGTTGCCTAATACAATAACTTTATTGTGTAACTACACTCATCGAGGAGGTGATTGGTTGTTTCCTTCTTAGCTTGACAGAGGTAGCACCAATAAGGGCCTATCTAACCCCTTTTCTTGAGGTTTTCCTAGGTTAAAATTTGGTTGTGGAGAACTAACCACTTGAACATTTTGATTTTTGGCCATTGGGGGCTTCTCCATATCGTTCCCCACTGTTGTGTCAGGTCCTCTAGAACCTGGTTGGCGATGTAAAACCATTCTTGTTTTAAGTTGAATTTCCCCCCATTTTCCCTGCCCCACCTTAATTGGTCTTTGTCCTCTAATATTGCAATTTTCCTTTTCCCCAATTCCTCTTCCACCTCTTTCGCTAGAGTTGCGATACAGTCTCTATTTTGTGGATCAAATTTATCCTAGGCCCTCCATCTATCGCTATCAATTATTGCCTTCCAGTAGTGATGGATTGTTGTTTTTCCTTGTGCAATAATTTCATGTTGGAGCTCCTCCCTATCTGGTATTTCCATTTTGGGTTCCTGTTGCCATGCGTCCTCCCAAAATTTGCCAGTTTGACCATTTCTGACTTCCCAGAAGCTGTGTTTATGAATCATGTTCTTGTTGTGCTAGGAGAGATTCCAGATGGCTGATCCCTTCCTTGTTCCCATGAGTCTAATTCAGTCTTGATCATTGATGTTCGGGGCATACATGACCTTCCATAGGTTTTCCCATGGTACTAATTTGTCCTTGACCCATCTCCACCAAAGTTCTTCCCCGTAGGATTCGTTGGTTACCTGTGGGTCTTGTAACCTCAGGTCGCCTTTGCCTTTTGGTCAACAAACCTTCTCTTAGGCTACCAGGTCCCATTTATTTTTATTTTCAACCCCTCGCCATAGGAAATATCTTTGAATGGCTCTTATGTTTTGAAGTATTCATTTGGGATCAGGGAACACTGACATCATATACGTCGAAATTGCTTGTAGGACCGCTTTGGTGAGGATAAGCCTCCCTACTAGGTTGAGAGCTCTATAAGTCCAATTTTTTACCCTCTCCTACAGTTTGTTGATCACTCCTTCCCATGTTTCCATGTTACAAGCTCTTTCCATTAGGGGTATTCCCAAGTATTTTGTTGGGAGCGTTTTGCGTTCAAACCCCAGAATGTTGGCTAGGTTTTTTTGGATTGTAGGATTAGTGTTGAAGAATTAGATCATGGATTTGGAGTGGTTGATCTCCACCCCTGAGGCTTCCCCAAAGTCTTCTAAGATTCTTTTATAGGTTTTTTCTTCCTTGACCCTGGGTGTTCCATAGAGAAGGGTGTCATCAAAAAATTGTTGGTGTGTGGAGGTTGGACAGTCTTCGAAGGGTTTGATTCCTTTTAGTTCCCCTACTACAGTTGTTCTTTTTATGATTATGCTGAGCCCTTCCATCATCAAAATGAATAGGAAGGGGGACAACGAGTCTCCTTGTATGATGCCTCTTGAAGGCCAGAAGGATTTTGTTGGGGCTCCATTAATTAGGAGTGAGTAGCTTGTCATTGAGATCAGATTGATAATCCAATCAATCTAGTGTTGTCCAAACCCAAAGGCTTCCAGCATTTTGGCCATATAATGCCAGCTAATCTTATCGTAATCCTTCGCCAGTTCAAGTTGGATTATCATACTCCCTCTCCTTTGGATTTTTAGTGTGTGTATAAGTTCATGGGCATGGATGATGTTATCTAGTATTTGTTTTCCTTCTACAAAATCCACCTGCTCCTATGAAATTAGTGTGGGTAGGAGTGGTTTTAGTCTATTGGCTATGACTTTGGAGATTAACTTGTAAACAACATTTCATAAAGCTATCATCCTATAGTGGTCTGGGGTCCTTTCTTCATTTTAATTTGGGATTAGAGTGATCATTGTGGCATTTAATGATTTTAGGATAGAGGATGAATGTCTGGAGTCTTCCACCACCTCATAAATATCATGTTTCACCAGTTCCCAATAGGATTTGAAAAATTCCATTGTGAAGCCATCTGGGCTTGGGGCCTTTCCATTGGGCATCTCCTGGATCACTTGGTCGATTTCCTCATTTGTTATGGGTTTGTTTAGATTGAAATTTTGTTCTTATGTGACCATCTGACACAGACCCCCACCTCAACAGGGTCTTGTTAACCTCCCGGTCTTTGGATCTTCAAATTCCTGAGCCGAAATGGCTCCTCGGTACTTGTTGGAACCTTCAACACTTAATGACCACAGGTGCTTCTTTAAGCTCCGCCTGTGCGAACATGCACTGGACGTGATACTCCACTCTGCGTGACCACCAGAGTGACCACAGACTTAACCCCAAAAGGCGCGTCGATTTTCTCTATGTTGGGACTTCTGTTGCAAGGCACCTTGACTCCTTCGATTCCCAAAATCTTGAAATGGGCTAATGGTCCCTAGCTCCTCCCTTAAGTCCTCCTGATGTAACCCTCAAGTGAAACCTGTGGCCCAAATTTCAAGCGTGTCAAGACTTCGCGTGTCGGGGATCGATGATATAGCTTTTATCCCTTTTCCTGATATCTGAAATGCTGAATTTTCCTTGCAATAGATCAATGGTCATGATTCTCCCACGATTTAACGGTCCAGTTCACATCAATATTTCACGTATCCGGTATTTTTGAAGTGGCCCTCTCCCCTTCTCCCAAAATTTGAAATTGCGATGACTGCTTATGCCAAATCAGTAGTCCTGGGTTCCCATGATCCAACACTCCAGATTATTCCTTCTCTTATCGGGGTTTCGTGACTTGCGATTCTCAAAAACAACTTCCTCCACACTCTCGACTCCCGAAATGTTGATATTTCAGAGAGCCCAATCGATGGCTCACACTCCTCAGGATCTAATGGTTGTTATCTCTCCTGATCTTACGAGTGTTGAAAGACACTCGACCTTATCCTTCCTGCAGATCTACTAGATCTGACAGTCCATTGAAAATCGACACTTCTCCCTCCGAGAATTTCAACCGTACACTCAGACTCTCAATGTTTCCTGGCCAAACGATTGGTGTCTTCCCTCTTGAGATTGATTTCTATGAGGTGGCTTCTAATCTCATCCTTCCTCTGGACTTTCCAAATATATATCCCTCCTAAGCTTGATTCTTGCTCCAAACTCAATGATTCTAAGGGATTCTTGCACACACTCCTTGCAGCCCTTACAATAATTTGTGATTATCTAATATCTCCCAACTCTACACACTCCTCGCGACAGGAGATATTCAACTGCTCCCTTGGGTTGGGAAAAGTATAAGACTCTCCTCATCCTGCACACACCTTGCATGACTCTATTCTATACTTGCACTTCCACTGATACGAGCTCAACGATATCTCTCCTGAGCTTTCTGAGATAAAACTTAGAACATGTCGACGCACTCCTTGTGGACTTTCACTGCACTCATTGTAGGAATTATCAGGAAGAAAAAAAATTGAAACTCATATTATTCCTCTCACAAACTTCATACATTAAACATGAAATCATACACATAAAGCATAGAAACAAATGCATAACAGAGCATATGAGAAAAATGTAAACATACCATTCAATAGATGCAAACAAAACCACAACAACACCATGAAATTTGGATCAAAACATTCTTATATTAATCCAAGTGCTTTTGTACATGGGTTCTATAGCAACAACTATCTTCTCAAACAACTTCTACTGATCTAGGAGGCTCCCCAGGCTCAGAAAATGCTCAAAAATCAAAGTTCTCAGAATTGGATGACACAAATTCCATTACAAACGACTCACCACACTGGTTCCGATAGTATATTTACTTTTTCAAATGGGCTCTATATGTGAGAGTTATTTCATTCTGATCGTATTGGAAAACAACGAAAAATTCAAAGGAATGGAAAAAAATCAATGCTGACATCAACATGATGACAACATGACATCACCAATGACACCTCATGATGCAGACTTGGACCAATGGTAGTGTGACAAGTGGTGGCAGTTGACTGGGAAGATGTGGATGGTAGATCCAATCAGAGTTGTACATGTGGCGAAGTTTGGTCAAATGTGGTGGTGCCACGTGGCCCAGGCATGGGTAGCCACATGGCACCCAGTCAACAATTCGTATGGCAAGTTCAAAAATATTTGGAGGTCCATGGGTTTTGAACCCACGACCACCCACCAAGACCAAGTGCCTTAGAGGACAACCCTTACCAATGCGCCACCATGTTTCTTATTATATGAAACAAGTTTTAAATTATTTAAACTTTAATGTTTGGTATAGCGCGGAGGGAGCAGGCTGGGGCTAAGCCCCATCCCATGGTATGCTTATCCCATATGAATAGTAACCCAAAAGGGGTGTGGGCACCTAGCGCGGAGGTGATAAGGAGTGGTCCCGTGGGACACACACAAATCCAAGAGCCAAAACGTTTAAGGGGCCAACGCTTAGCCCTTTGGGCTAGTGCTTGGCCAAATATAGTACATATGACCTTGTTTTGAGGGCACGCACCCAATCCTAGGGGGCTACACTGTATACTTAACAAAAAGTGGGGTTTTTAAGCCTGTTATGTATTTTTTTAATTAATTGGCCTGATATTATGAGAAGAAAGTGGTTTTTTGGGCATATCTTGGCCATTTGGAGGGGTATTTGATCCCAAAAAGAGGCCAGATATTGAGGGAAGTTGGGATTCCTCATCTGAGCCTTGAAAACTATAAGAACTAGGCTTTTTGAAGCTTATAGGATGCTTTTTTATGCAGGGTTTTGAAGGGACAGTTTGTAAATTTTGGCCTTTTCTCATGTTTTGAGAGGGGTTTTTCTCATGTTGTTGAGAGGATTTTGATGGTGCATGCATGACTCTGAGCAAGGAGGTCTTGCACAGAAGACATGAAGCATGTAATGTAACAACAAAGAGCATTGTAAGATAAATTTGAGCATTTTAAAGAGCAATAAAGAGGTTTTCCACTTGGAAGCAAGCCCGAAGACGTAGCCAATGATTGGTGAACTCCGTTATCAACCTCTTGTCTCTATTTCTCTTTCTGTTTTGTTGTTCTATTCTCTTCATTTACAACATGAATATTAATCGTTGATCTCTTTATACATTAATAAGCATCAAGTAAAAGTCAATATTTCACAAACAAGATAACAAGTTTATGTATTTCACATTCTTAACGATACGATGCAAAAAGTACATTAAACTAACTTATGATTTATCAGTAATACCTTCATTTTTGGATCATCTACAACCTTCGTTCTTCTCTGTTCTCCGGTGTTTTCTTTCTCTACCGCTTCTACTCTTACAATTGAGAATTATATGATACAATACATCTACGAGGGATATTTCTCGAGTTTTACCTCCTACAACTCTAAGCTATCTTATCGAATTAAAGATTACAATGAATTTACATTTATTACATTAAATGCCTACAACCGACAGATGAGAGAAGCGCTCAATATATTCATTACAATCCCAAAACATTTAAGAGCAATTACATCCTTCCATCAATTACATTAATGTTTCATCTTTAAAATTGTAAAATGTCTTCAAAATGCATGCTGGTGCATATCCAATTGTCCTCCACTTGCGCTTGCTTGTGATGCTCCTGCATCATACTCCTCTAGATGAAAAATTCATGGACTACTATCCATGAGCCCCTACACCGTCTATCCATGTTTCTAGAGATATGCTTCACCTTCCAAACTAGCATCCTCAATCAAGTGTCCTTTCCACTTTATCAAATATTCAAAATATGTTTTCTTACGGGTCTTCTTGCTAACCCTCTGATCAATGATATTTTCCATCTGTGGCTTTTCAACTACATGCATCTATTTGACCCACTAAATTTCCTTCTAATTCTCTACCCCATCTATTTCATCTTCTCTGTAAGGATACAGAGCTGCTACATTGAATATGGGTGATATGCCCACATTATCTAGCAATTCTATCTCATAAGCATTTGCTTCAAATTTTCTCAAAATATTACACGACCCTATCTTTTTCATCTTCAGTTTATTATATGTTCCCCTTGGGAACCTTTCTTTCCTAAGATGTGCCAAAACTAAATCTCCCACTTCGAATTGAAGCTCTCTTCTGTGTTGATATTCGCTGCGCTTGTATTCCTGGTTGGAACTCTGCAATCGCCCTTTAATCTTACCGTGGAGCTCCTACATCTCTGTTGCAAAATCTTCCACTCTAGCACTCTTGAAATCATTTTGCTCTAAGTCTCTCAACTCAGATACTCCTCTCGGCTGCATTCCTTACATTATTTGGAATGGTCTTTTTCTTGTACTCCTATTGGGTGAGTCATTATATGAAAATTCCTCTTGCAGAAGAATCTGATCCCACTGACTATGATGTTCATTTACTAAACTTCTCAATAAGTCCCCAAAAATTCAATTTACTACCTCAGTCTGTCCATCCGTTTGAGGGTGATATGTTGAGCTAAAATATAGATTTGTCCCCAACTTCTTCCATAGTGTCCTCCATAAATGACCAACAAATTTGGTATCCTTGTCTGAAACAATACTCTTGGGTAAACCATGAAGCCAAACAACTTCTTTGGAAAATAGATTTGCAATGTGTGTTGCATCACTGGTTTTTTGACATGGAATGAAATGTGACATTTTTGAGAATCTGTCGACTACCACGAATATGGAATCACAGCCTCTTTGTTTCCTTGATAGTCCTAACACAAAATCCATTCTTACTGCATCCCACGGCCTCTCTGGTATTGACAATGGTTGATATAACCCATCATTCTATCTTTTCCCATTTGCGTGATGGAAAATTCTACATCCGTTCACAAACTTCTTGACATCCATCCTCATCCCTGGTCAATAATACAAACTGTTCAGTTGTGCAAATGTTTTATCATGGCCGATACACAACTGATTTCCTATGAATAGTAACCCATCCTGAATTAAATATTCAATCCATTGGCTTCTATCTCTCAGAATAGGATTCTCACATGTTTCATAAGCATCCTTAAAATATGAATCATCTCTATACATTTCCTTAAGATTATCAAAACCTAAGGCCTTCACACGAAACTTCTACAAAATCAAACATTTCCTGCTCAATGCATCAACAACCTTGTTAGCATTTCCATAAATGTGCTTTATAACAAAAGTAAAGTTCTGCATAAATTCAACCCATTTTTCATGTTTCTAGTTCAATTTATCCTATTTGGTTATAAACTGTAAGGCTTGGTTGTCGCTATACAAAATGAACTCTTTTGGAACTAGGTAATGCCTCCATTTCTTCAGTGATTGTATGACTACATAAAACTTGTTATCATATGTGGAATAATTTATTTTGGCATAGTTCAACTTCTCACTGAAGTATGCAACTGGTCTATTGTCTTGACTCGAGACCGATCCAATCACAAATCCACTTGCATCACATATCACTTGAAATGCCTACTAAAATATGGCAAAACCAGAACTGGTTGTTCAGTTATCTTCTCCTTTAACAACTTGAAATTTTTCTTCACTTCCTCTGTCCAATGAAAAGATTTATGTCTTTTCTTGACTGTATCCATCATTGATGCACAAAATCCACTAAAATTCTTGATGATCTTCCTATAAAAAATGGCTAATCCATGGAAGCTCCTAAATTCAAAGATATTTCTTGGCGACGACCATTCTTTGATCGCTTTTATATTCTTAGGATCCATCTTCAACTAATTCGAAGAGATCACAAAACCCAAATAAATGAGTTTTGTCTTCATGAAAGACGGCTTCTTTAGATTTATCATCAATTTTTCTTGCTGCAACCTCCTCATCACTAGAGTTAGCTGTCTCAAATATTCTTCCTCGGTCTTACTGAATATCATTATATCATCAAGATACACAATCACATATTTCCCAATGAAATCCTTCAAGACTTCGTTCATCAATATCATGAAAGTACTTGGCGCATTCGTCAAGCCAAACGACATGACAAGCCATTCATACAACCCTTCATTCATCTTGAATGTTGTCTTCCATTCATCACCTTCCCTCATTCTAATCTGATGATATCCTCTTTTCAATTCAATTTTTGAAAAAAACTTTGCTCCACTCAAGCAATCCATCAAGTCATCCATCCTTGGTAAAGGAAATCTATAACTGATGGTGATTTTGTTTATAGCCCTCGAGGCCGTACACATTCTCCATCCACCATCCTTATTTGGACTTAACACTGTCGACACAATGCATGGACTCAAGATTTCTCTAATCAACCCTTTTTCCATCAATTCCTGGACTTGTTTCTGAACCTCTTCATTCTCCTGCAACGTCAATCTGTACGCTTCTTTGTTTGGTAAACTCGCCCCTGGTATGAGGTCAATGTGATGGCTTATACTTCTGATGGGAAGTAACAAACAAGGTAAATCATCCACCACTATATCAACTAATTCTCTAGGAGTTCTTAAATTTCCTCAAGTAGATCATCTATTGATGTACTGGTCAAGATAAATCTAGGTTTTCTCACCACAACAAACTGCATTTCTTCATCTTTCTTTACTTCATCCAGAAGTTCCTTCCCACTCATGAGAAGTATAGTATTTCTTGTTTCTTCTTTCACCTTCTTTTCCTTAATTGGTAGCAACATATGTGTCCTACTATTCTTCTCCAAGGTGTAGGTGTTCTTTCTTCCGTTATGAATAACATTTATGTCATATTTCCATAGCCACCACAACAAAACATGACAGAAATCCATGGGAATAAAATCACATAAGATCTCATCTCTATAAAACCTTATCTTAAATTCAACTAAAAACTGTTTAGTGACTGTTACCTGGTGTTCTTTTTGCAACCACAAAACTTTATATGGGCTTGGATGTGCAATTGTCTCCAATTCCATCTTTTCCACCATTTCTGTGGATACTAGATTATCTATGCTTCCACTGTCCACTATCACATTGCATACCCTATCCTTGGTCTTGCAAGAAGTTCTGAACAAACGGTTCCTATGGATTAGATTTTCCATCTCTTTCTCTAGATTCAAGAGAATTTTCCTCATCATCAAGGATCTTCCACCTTCTGCATATTCTGCCTCAACATTTCTCCTCTGTTCTTCTGAAATGTGATCTTCGCCTCCTCCATCCCTTTTTCTATCTGGACATTTCCAAGACCCGTGTCCTATCTTTACATAGACAAAACAATTTACTTCACCTCCTTTGCCTCTTCCTCTTACTCTTTCTCGAGGAAAAGTGTTCATATCGGCAGATTGTCTCCCCTGTGAAATTCCTCCCTTTTCTAGGTGGTTATGAGGTTTCTTCTCTTCATCTTTGCGCTTCTGTATTCTATCTTAGGAAACTAATTTTCCTCTACTCTAACTTATGCCTATGTCCCTTTGACCTTGCTTTTAGGCCAATTTCTCTTTTTCCTTCAAAGCAATCTGATAAGCATCTTCCACATTTCTAATTGTCACCATGCTCATTTAATCTTGAATCTCATATCTCAGGCCATTCATGTATCTAGTGACCTTTTCATCATCACTCTCATGATGAGAAGCTCTGATTTTTAACCTGTAAAGTTCCTCAGTGTATTCCTTCACTGTCATCCCTTTCTTTCTCAAATTATGCATCCTTCGAAATAGATTGATTTGGTAATCTCTGGGTATGAATTTGGATTTCATCTTCACGACCATTCTATCCTAGCTTTGGATTCTTTGTTTTCCTTTGCAACGCCTGTCATCCTGCAATTCATCCCACCACAGGGTTGCATGTCCTTTTAGTCTAGTGACTGCATGCTTAAATTTATTATCCTCTTCGATATATTCATAATCAAAGTATTTATCTAGAGCTTTAAACCAATCTAGAAGCTCCTCAACATCCAAGTTTCCTTCATACATCGAGATGTCCAACTTTTCTTTGACACCTATTCTTGCAACAACTTTAAATAGACGTTCCTCTATAGTATCTTCGGCTACAATTTCTTCTTCGACTCTAGCTTTGTTCCCATTCTCGGCCTCATCGATATCTCCAATATCATGGGTTCACCTCTGTGTTGTCTTTGTAGCATCTAATTGAGAATGAAGTTCTCTCATATCCCTTTCCATGGCTGGATTGGGCATTGGCCTTTCTTGACATCTTCTCGGTGGCATTGTTTCAATCTATCCACGAAGAATTCAATCACAACTGTCCTTTGTCTTCCCTTTTTAGAAAACAAAAGTTTTAGGCTCTGATACCACCTGACGTAGACCCCCACCTCAATAGGGTCTTCTTGACCTCCCAGTCTTTGGACCTTAAAATTCCTAAGATGAAATGGATCCCCAGTCCCTGCTAGAATCTTCAACACTTAATGACCACAGGTACTTCTCTAAACTCCACCCGCACGATCATGCACTGGATGCGAGCCTCCACTCCATGTGACCACTGGAGTGACCACAACCTTAACCCCAAAAGGTGCGTCGGTTTTCATGATGTCGGGACTTTCGTTGCAAGGCACCCTGACTCCTCTCATTCTTGAAATCCCGAAATGGGCTAACTATCCCTACCTCCTCCCTTAATTCCTCCTGATGTAACCCGCAGCTGCGACCTGGGGCCCAACTTTTGAGCGCGTCAGGACTTCACGTGTCGGGGATTGACGATGTAGCTTTTCTCCTTTTTCCCAATATCCAAAATGCCAAATTTTCCTCACCACAGATGAAGGGTCCTCATTCTCCCACTATTTGACATTTCAGATCATTTTGGGATTTCGTGTATCGGTGATTTGTGAAGTGGCCCTCTCCTTTTCTCCCGAAATTCAAAATTGTGATGATCACTTATGCCAGATCAAAGGTCCTAAGTTCTCGTGATCCAACGCTCTAGATTCTTCCTTCTCTTATCACGATTTCATGACTTGTGATTCTCGAAAAGAACTTTCTCCACATTCTCGATTCCCAAAATGTCGATATTTCAGAGCACCCAATTGATGGCTCACGCTCCTCAAGATCTAACATTTGTTATCTCTCCTGAGCTTGCGAGTATTGAAAGACGCTCGACCTTATCCTTCCTGCAGATCTACTAGATCTGACGGTCCACAGAAAATCGACGTTTATCCCTCCGAGAATTTCAACCGTCCGCTCAGACTCTCGATGTTTCCTAGCCAAACAATTGGCATCTTCCCTCTTGAGCTTGATTTTTACAAGGTGGCTTAAACCCTCATCCTTCCTTTGGAATTTCCAAATATTTATCCCTCCTTAGCTTGATTCTTGCTGCAAACTCAATGATTCTAAGGGATTCTTGCATGCACTCCTTGCGGCCCTTACAATAATTTCTAATTATATGATATCTCCCAACTCTGCACACTCCTCACCAAAAAAATTATTCAACCACTCCCTTGGGTTGGGAAAAGTCTAAGACTCTACTCAGCCCACTCACACCTTACATGACTCTGTGCTATATTTGCACTTCCACTGATACGAGATCAACGGTATCTTTCCTGAAATTTCTAAGATAAAACTCAGAACCTATCGACCCACTCCTTGCAGACTTTCACTGCAATCCTTGTAGGAATTCTTAGGAAGAGACACAATTGAAACACTTATTCTCCCTCTCACAAACCTCATACGTTAAACATGAAATCATACACATAAAGAATATAAACAAATGCATAACATAGTGTATGAGAAAACTGTAAACATACCATTCAATAGATGCAAACAGTAACCACAACAACACCATGAAATTTGGATCAAAACATTCTTATATTAATACAAGTGATTTTGTACATGGGTTCTATAGCAACAACTATCTGCTCAAACAACATCTACAACCTTTGTTCTTCTCTGCTCTCCTATGCTTTCTTGATCTACCGCTTCTACTCTTACAATCGAGAATTATATGGTACAATACATCTATGAGGGAGCTTTCTCAAGTTTTCCCTCCTACAACTCTAAGATATCTTATCGAATTAAAGATTACAACGACTTTACATTTATTACATTAAATGCCTACAACCAGTAGATGATATAAACGCTCAAGATCTTCATTACAATCCCAAAACATTTAATAGCAATTACATCCTTCCAGCAATTACATTAATGTTTCATCTTTAAAATTTCAAATTGTCTTCAAAATGTGCGCTGGTGCATATCCAACTGTCCTCCACTTGCACTTTCTTGCGATGCTCCTGCATCACCATCTTGGGGATGTGTTGGGTTATCTTTTGTATGGCCTCAGTTCTGTCTTGGTTGGGTTCCTGGGCTATCCTCTGGAAGTGATTGACCATTGTATTTTCAATTTCCTTGTGGGATTCTCTTTCGATCCCATCCTGATCCCTAATTTTCAGGATTTTGTTGTGGGTTCTTCTTGCAATGGTGGTTCTATGAAAAAGCTTGGTATTCTGATCCCCTTCCTTTAGCCACCTAATTCTGGAAATTTGGCGCCAGAGAGTTTCTTCCTGCTGGCATCTTGCTTCCCATTCCTGGGTCATTTGGATCTCTTCTCTTTTCTGATCCTTTGTGTAAACCTCATCTATGAAGATTTCCTGGAGTATCCTCATTCTATCCTCGATATTTTTTTTCTCTTGGTTTATGTTCCCAAATATTTCCTTGTTCCACTCTTTGAGTTTGTGTTTAATGTACTCGAGTCTCTTATAAAGTTTGAGCATCCTTGTCCCTTGATCTGGTAATTCCTCTCACCACCATTGGTTGATGTGCTCCTTGAAGGTGGGATGTTCGATCCAAAATTTCTCAAATATAAAATGTGTGTTCTTCGGGGTGGTTTGAGAGATTGCTTCCAATTGGATTGGCCAATGGTCTGAACCCCCCCATGGCAGGATGCTACAATCTAAGGTTAGTCCCTGCAGAATGATGGATTTTGACACTAGGAATCTATCTAGCCTTGTGGCTACTTGGTAATGATTACCTCATTTTTTATTCCAGGTGAACTGACCATTTTTGGTTCAGATGTCTACCATCTCCATTGCATCAATGCAAGCTGAGAAATCCTCTGCATCTCTATCCAGTCTCTTAGTGCCCCCTTTTTTCTCCACAAGTGTTGTGATTATGTTGAAGTCCCCTGCCAAGATCTAGTGGAGGTTGTGGGATCTAGCTTTTATATTTTCTAGGTCTACGAGCATTCTCCTTTTTTCCTCCAACCTCTGGGGACCATACACATTGGTGCATAGAATTGCCTCGGTGTTACCTATAACTTTTCATGGTAACCGAGAGTGTGTATCTCGTAGCTTCAGCTGCTAGTAGGTTTAGTGATTATGGGTTCCATAAGGTGAGTATACCGCCTGCCATCTGTTGAAATTTGACAACCAACATCTGGTACTTGCTCCATTGTTTTTTACTGATTGTTTCCATTCTGTCTACAATGTAATTTATCTCTTGAATGAAACAGAGGTTAGGTTGTTCCTGCCTCAGTCTATTTTTGAGTTTTCTTTGCTTTCATGGGTTTTTTAGTCTTCTTATATTCCATGTGATAGTATTCATTTAAACACATGGGAGGGAGTTGGGAAAGAGTTTTTTTTATCTTACCTGAATTTATCAGCAGGGCTCCTAGTTATTGTAGGGCTATGCTGTTTGGTTTCCTGCCTTTCTTCTGCCTCGTATTCTTGGGTGACTATTGTGGGTTACCCTCATCTTCCTTGATTCCCATGTGTCCTATCTCTCCGTGCATACGCTTGATCCCTCTAGATTTTTCTTCCTCCCTTAGAAGGAAAAGGTATTGAATACGATTTAGTTGCTCCGCTAGCACATTGTCTACTCCCTACTTTTTCCATTGCTCTAAGATGTTCGGGAGATCTATGCCTTTTCTCTCCATAATGTATCTGAGATCAGGATCCTCCATGCCTACCTCACTTGGTGTCATCTTCGAATCTCCATATCCCTCCTACATTGGGTTATTGGCGTCTTCGATTCCTCCTTCCATAGGACTTGTGCTACCTCCTTGTTCTCTCTTATTGCCTGGGATATTAGGGTTCTCCTGAGTTACTTGTTCCCTAGCTACTCTATCTTTTGTCTTTTCCTTTCCTTCTTCATCCTTTTGGTTATCCATGTCCCGTCCTTCTGATTTGGTCCTAGCTTCTAGGTTGCTTTATGTTGGGGCTTTGTTTGGTTTCTTGTTTTCTCTATTTTGTTGGTTCGGTTTTACAAAATCGATCTCATCTTGCTATGCTTTGGTGTTTTCCATTTCTTTTTTTTTATTGAGTGGACATTCTATAATTAAGTGACCATGTTCATGGCATCTTCTGCATCTAAATGGGATATGCTCATAATCGATGCTTTGTATCCATTCCTCATCCCTAAATTCTAGGATTACAGCTTCTGGGAGTTCCCTCGACACCTCCATCTCTATGCAGATCCTTGCACAAGATGTATATCTCCCTTTTAGGGTTGCTTCCGATGTCTTAACCTATTTTCCAAGTTTGTTCCCGATTTCTTCGAAAGTGGATGAAAACCAGTGGTCTAGCGGTAAGGAGTAAAAATTCATCTAGACTAGGACATTTTTAAAGGTTTCTTTCTCTGGGGAGAATTTTTCCTTCCACGACCGCATGTACAACCCTGTTGAGGCATGGAAATATGGCCCCCATCAAAGACTTTATCCCTATCCTCCAGGTTCATGAAGACTACTATGAAGAATCCTTTTGAATCCAGGTGGAGTTCCACTTCTCCACTTGGATTCCATTGATATTTTATCCAGTTGCACAACGTTCTTTATGTGGGCCACAACCACATGAACTTGCAGATTAGTGCATGTGTCTTCATGTAGTATTGATAGAGTTGCGTTTGTGGGTTTTCCAGTATAACCTTGGGCATCATTATTGTTTTAGGTTTGCATGGGTTGCTCCCATATGCCCCACTGGGGTTCGCTGGCTCTTGTGCAACCTTCTGGGTTTCTCTGGTCTCCTCCCCCACTCGATCCTTTTTTTCCTGGTTGCTCTCCTAGTTCTTTTCCGATCCTGATCCCGAGGTGATTGTCAATGGTTATTTGATACCAATGCCCCATGGGCCTTTCCCCCTATCCACCACTACCTTCTTGTATGACGGGGTTCCATTCCCACCCCCTTTGGTAACCATTATGTGCTCTATTGAAACTGCAACTGTCAAACCCTAGCTTGCGCAACTCTCTGATGTTGAGAGGCCTTGTTTAAATTGAACAAATTCTTGTGTTTTTTGGTGTGTTTGTAAATTATCAATAACATTTCTACCGATGTGTCATTTGAATTGGAGTGCACCTATAAAAAGTGAAAATGTTGGTAAGATCCTTTTATTAGGGGATACATATTGCATTTTCTTTTTATATATTAGTTCTAGTTGTGTTTCATTCTTAATGCCACATATGGATCATATAGTTTATAGATTGCACCATGATTAAAACTATGATTGTTATGCATCCATATATACAAAATATATTATGTTAAGATTGTTATATATATATATATATATATATATATATATATATGTATGCATAATGGTCATAGATTCTGTCATGGCACAATATATACACTATATGATGCATACATGGTTTAGTTAAATGCCTTTATAACATGAACAAATCATCATATGTAACATATATATCGAGTATATTTGTTATCAATGTCTTTAATACGTGTATAATTTATTGAATGTTTTTTTTTTTATCAATGTCCTTATCACAAGTATAATTCATTATTTGCAAACTTAAAGTTGATTTTCTATCAATTTTCTTAGAACAAATAGAAATCATCATCTACAACATATATATCAAGTAGATTTGTTATCAGTGTCTTTAATACGTGTATACATTATTGAATGTTTTTTTGTCAATGTCCTTATCACAAGTATAATTCATTATCTGCAAAGTTGAAGATGATTTTCTATCAATTCCCTTAGGACAAGTATAAATAATTGTCTACAAAGTAAAAGATGATTCAAGACATTGCATTGTGAAGAACATTTCCCAACGTCTCACTGTGACAAACATTTTCCAATGTTTCTTTGTGACGAACAATTCCCAAAGTTGCAATGTGATAAACATTTCCTAATGTAGCATTGTGATGAACATTTCCCAAAGATTCATTGTGACAAACAATTCCCAATGTCACAATGTCACAAACATTTCCCAATGTTGCAATGTCACAAACATTTCCCAATATATATAAATATATATTTCCATTGTCATAAAAAAATTTGGTTGTCACAATGCACCGAAATATCTCTCTACGTGACATTGTGAAGAAAATTTCCAATATCAATATA
>JZKD02S0099914.1:354977-370419 GCA_000966675.3 Picea glauca
ATATATGGCGTGATTGGAATGTTTGGATTACATCAAAAAGCATGTAGAAGAGAAAAATGTCGGGTCTCTAAACCCCTACAACATCGCCTGACAAGGCATACAAAAATGATCACCAGAGAGACTCTAATCTCCTTGCGCTACATTGTGCTGCGAGTAACACATCACCACGCGCACTACGCACCTCAGCAGAGAATTGATATTCTCTGGTACTCCCACAGTGTGCCTCTGCAGATGTAAAGACACTTCTCCCCTCCGCAGAGGAGGAATGCCCATCGTAAGGCCTTGGAGGTTTCTTTCAACCTCCCAGAGACCTATCACTGGTACTACTGCATCCGCTGCAGCTGGGACGCCCCCACGACATCCTGGTATCGGTATATCAGTCGGGCACACTGTTCCCTTTTCTGCATGTTGAAGAAAATACATCTGTTAAAAAACTCTTCTACATACCCAAAAAAATATATATACATTAAAAACTTCAAAAACAAAAACTAGACAAGGTATGGCTCAGTTTCTTACTTGACACATCCTAGTCATCCCCGCGGGTAAAATCAAATCCATACTCCTGTGGAAATCTACCTCAGCATAAGGGAAGTCCTCTATCTAGAGATACTGTTGTCTCATCCAGACAAAGAAATCGCCAATGAAACGGAACTCTGACTCCGCTATCAGCCTCAGAGACAGACTGGTCCACCTCTCCATCCTCGGTTCATCCACTGGTCGCACCGTCAGTGCTATCTAAGGCTGCATCTGGGGGATCCACTCTAGAAAAAATGAGACCAAAAATGAGCCATAACCAAACTGCTTCTTTCCTGTCCTACATCGTGAAATCTATTCCTTCACATTTTGAAGGAACCCTGCACTCCAGTTGAACAGTGTTGGTTTCAAACACTAAACATCGTAAGCCACTTGCGATCTTGATGCCAGATGCGCGCTAGTACTGCCCGTCACGCTCGTGATGGAAAAAAATATAGACCAGAGGGGTAGCTCTCGAATGTCCTTGATAGGGATTCTACCCCCTACCAGCCTTGCTCCTGGGATACAGTGGCGTGCCAGATACATGTCCACTTGTTCAGGTAGCGCCCTCTTCTTGGAGAAACATATGGGACCCCTCTTTTTGAGAGGCCAGTCAAAAAATACATGTCTTCTAACTCAATGGTTAAAAGCTGTGTGCCAATCCAGAATCCTTTCTCTGCAACATCCCATAGGCCGATCATATGCTCGAGAAATAAAATCTCTTTCTTCATTTTTTGCAATTTGAAGAACTTTAGTAAGACACAAGCTTGAAACGCGGCCCATGTGCGGGGACTCCGCAAGGTAGCTAAGTCATCCGTCTCATGTTCTCTTTCTTTCCACTCGATCATGGTCGCCGAAGTTACCTACAAAACAAAAAAGAAATAAAGAAACTCATTATTTCCACATTTTGGCAATTTTGGCAATTTTCAAAAGCAATTTAAAACATGAAATAAGATGCCCACATCATTTAAAAGTGACCACACACTCTTTTATAACCACCACGCCCTCTCTTAACCATTTAACATCCATCATATAACAATGAAACGTTTTCAAATGTAAACAATTTCTTTGTGGGCACACGTGAGGGTTTTATCACGGATTCCTTGCCAAAAAATGACCTATCTAATTGACTATTGAGGCGTTGGCATCTTAGCCATCCTTTTCTAGAACGTTTTTGCAAAAAGAATCCCATTTTCCATTGATTTTCAAAGAGGCCAATTTGGTTCTATTTGGGGAAACTTAGGGCTTCATATTTTAAAATAAATGATGCTATGAAAATGAATACTAAACCATGTAATTGAAAGAAGAAGAGATGGAGATTTACCTGGCCTGACCGACAAGCGAAATGGTCAACCGTAGCTCCGGCAGCAAACAAAACAAGATCCACTTCAAAATGAGAATCTACACTACTCCAAAACCATTGTGAAAAATGAAATGGTAAATGAATATTTCAATGTATTGTTATTTATAAATTTTCATTTTTCATAAGGTATGATAATTTATGGGTTTCTCTAACAATATGCTGGCTTCGCTAAACCCTGGTTTGTAGTTTTGGCATCGCAGGTTTCCTGGCAGTCTTGATGGATGATTCACCTTGTCACACTTATGAGCATAGTCTTAGTTCGTTCTCGAGATTGATAATATGAGAACGTAACCAGGTAAACTTTATCTCTTTTTCGGACCCGTACAGATACACGAACACACGAAAAAGGAACCCCCCTGGAGTCTCCTTTAAACCCTTTTTAGACTCTCTAAATATGAAAACATTGTCGAGTGACCTTGCTTCCTTTCACACTCGTTAAAAGGTCAGAAAGTGCGTCTTTCGAGCGATAGTTTATCTCTTTTTCGGTCTCTTTATACTATTGTACGAAAAAGGAACTAAGAGAGTTCTCTTTTAAGTGCTTTTCCAAACTCTATAATCTCGAAAAACCTTCAAGTTTTCTATCTTTGGACTCGTTAAAACACACATCAATAGGCCCATATGGGACCAATCCCTTACTTCTTCCATTTCGTTAAACAAAGGAAGAGGAACTTACCGAAGGTGAGTTATATCGAGCATGTGTTATCCTCCTCGAGCTCATTAAATCAAAAAGAGGTACTCATCTATCTGGATGGGGGAAAAATTGAAAGGAGCAAGCCAAGCAGTCTCTTGAGAACATTGTCCAGCAATTCTTAGAGTCGCCCTTGAACACGACACTTTGTCATTTTCACATATCATAATCCACTGAACTTATGCACTGAGCCAATCCTTTGAGTTCCTTTCACTCCTTTGGGTCACCCAACGCAAGTCACAGTACCCACTGCATAGTTTTGGTCCATGTCATGTTTCGCTATCGTGCCTCAGTGGTCAAGGGAAGTATCCGCCTCGAGAGTCAGCCATCCCAAATATCTTGCCTCAAAACCCATGTCAATCCATGTTCTTTTGATCTACCAATTAAATATCTATATCTGTTTCATGTCATTGATGGGGGATACATCAAGGCCCTCCCTCGACGAGTCTATTCCTGTCGACTTCAACACATTATCTAGGAATTAGACTCAGAAACCAGTTGGTACTTTGGGACCTACATGCCTCAATGGCAGGCCTCCTCACATTCGACAGTAGGTTTACATCATTGACCTCTGATCGAATGATTCCACAAATGTTCTACCTCAGCTCATCTATTAACATTCGCTGGAATGTACTAGGGTACCTTGGGAATCATTGACATTAATGGTGATTTCCCTTGCACTTGTTAACGGTTCACACTATTGACCAGTAATCAAGTGGTTTCTGCCATGTTCGATGTCAAGACATCTATTCACATGGTTAGAATCATACCACATTGAGATTGGTAAGAAGACCCTAGGTTGAGTAACCACTTTGATATATGCTTCGCCCAGGCTATGAAGGAGTTTCTATTGGACAAAGAACACATACATTGTTACATAGATCCACTTTGTATTGGTCGTGGCTATGTCTTGTCACCTCGTAGATCCATTGTGTATTCTTCGTGGTTACAATCAGCCTGAGTCATCAGAGTATAGATCCACATTGTATCTTCGGTGGCTATACCTTCTTGTCAATACAATTATGGATCCTCAGTGTATTTTATGGTGGCCATATCTTCCAAGTCTTGATCACCCAAGCATAGGTATGCCTGCCTTGGGTTTTGAAATATGTCATGATATTTGTTGGATGTTTGTGTGCATCTTCCGTCAGGTTCTCTGAGTCTATACCCTTGCTTGAACATCTACAAAGCATTTCAGTTATTAGTTCGCATCTTCTAACTTCATACTTTGGGGGGCAATCTGTTACACGTCAAAATTACTCAACTGGATAAGTGTCCCATGTTCCTCTCGATTGTCGTAAGTGTTGCATCTTCCTTACAAATTTCGCAGGTGTCACAAGTTTTTCAAAAGTGTCGCAAACGTTGTTCAAGCATACTGCCATAATGATGACACTAAGGAGGCACTTAAAACATCTCATATACTTTATTTGGAGAAGGGGAACTGGTTAACTGAAGTCAAGGAACTCTTATCACCTGAGAAGAGCTCTTAAACAAAGGTTTTGAGGGTGAGTGCTCCCCTATGTCAGCCTTAGGAGCGTTGGCGCTCTTCTATAAGGCCTCAGGTTGCATTATAACACTTGCCTACCCCTCTGAAGGAGCGCTATCCACCTTTGGAGAACTAGCGCTCCCCTCAATATTCCTAGGGAGCGCTACAATGCTTTGATGCCCCTTTTGAGGGAGTGCTGCCTAATCTGAGGAAGTAGTTGGCCCATTGAGGAGAATAAGAGGAGGATCTCTCAAGTTTAGAAGGTAGTTTCATTCGAATTCTTGGTTCCATCCAAAGATCCCTGATCTAAGGAGGAAGTTCCTCAACTTGTTCTAAAGATAACTCAAGAGGTTAAGCTCCTCTTAACCTATATAAGAAAGCTCTATGATGGTGAAAAGGGAGAAGAATTTATAGCATCAAACCTATGATCTCATAGGGAACACATAGTCATTCAAAGGAGAAGTGATTAATGAAGCTGCCATCATCCAGGTTGTGGATCTTTCGAGCAAGGGTTAGACAAAGGGGACTTGACGAAGCTGTCGCATTCGCATCTACGATTGTAAGTACTGTTGTCGTTATTCTCATCAATATGACATGCTTGGCCTATTTATTTCTAGTTTGTGTCTGATCTCACATGAACCTATCATTGATAGATAGATCTGTTTTCAAGCTAACATCAATAGAGTAGGAAGAGGTTGTACTTTGTTTGTCTACAGGACTCAGCGAGGAGCGAGAGTTCAGGGCTCGATTTGGAGCGTGCAGGGACAAACATCGATAAAAAGGTACTACTGTTCTCCTTCCTTCTCATGTGCTAGTTTGTATGGATTTGAAAGAAAGTCAGTGTCCACGTTAAGCACTTTCTGTCTTAGAGTAGGGTCTAGCTCTTTGAGGCAATCTACTTGTCCACAAGGAGATTTTCCTACAACACTCACGAATGCATCTATAAAAAAAATCATCAAGAACTCCATAACAATTGTTAAGAATTTTTGCATTCCATAGACTCAGCAATAATTTCGGTGCACCCATGCCATAAGAATCACAAGCCCATAGGATATACTAGTATATACATCCATGCACCATGTCAATCTATTTGAATTTTTCAATAAGTGACAAATTTAAATTTGAATGTGTGTGTACCATGTCAATCTATTTTAATTTTCCAATAAGAAACAATTTTAAATTTGAACTTTTTTTCTTAGTATATGATTTCAATTTGAAGTATATTTTACACAATTTACTCAGCTCCCGAGTCTTAATACTTTCAGAGATATAGCCTATGTAAGATAGGGTTCTGGAATCATCTTGAAGTTAGCCATCGTGGAATTTTATCTATGAAATTTATTCTGTGACATTTTAGACCCTGAAACATGGAGGATATTCATAGAAATTATCAAGGTAGCTTTGATAAAAATTTCATCTTTTGGGTCATCCTACTTTTGTAAAACATTGATATATTATTCAATGAGTATCCAAACTAAGTGATACCAGTTGCATTGAACAGTGGACAGTCTGTAGTATTTTTGGTTCAAGTTTTAGAATCAATTATCAGATATTGTGCTCTTGGCACGCTTTACAGGTACGCTCTACTAGAAGGGACAAAAATCATCAAGGTGTGGGGAAGTTACCATAACTTATACTTGGCACATTCAATTTTGGTTAGACCCGTGGTAGTGAAGAGAAGAAATTTAAGAGTACTACAGGTCTCAATTTCATACTTATAAGGGCCAAAATTGCAGAGATACATCATAAGTAAGGCCGGCTAGGAAAACAGACTCCAAATCAAGGTTTCAAATGTATGTTCACTTAAAACTATCATAACTTTTGGTTGGAATGTCTGATTGATAAGATTCAAAAACCATTAGAAAGATAACACATAGAATACCATATTAGAACAAGGATTACAACTATTTGAGACATTTATCTTTAATATGTTGAGGTTGTTATTTGAGGGTTGGGATTAGACCTCAATTAAGAATCAATGAAAATACCTGAATTTACAAGAGATGAAGATAAAGATGTAATCAATCCTATAGAATGGTTGAGGTTGGTAAAAGAATATAATATGACTCATTCGAAGGCAAGAAATTATTTTTTTGATGAATCTTGGAAGTAGTCGATGAGTTTTGATCAAAATACTAGATGGCACTTCACATGGGAATAATTTGAAAAATTCTTCTTAGATAAATGGATTAGGGATACAAAAATGGAGGAATTGTATAGAATTCAATATGAATTAAAAGAAGCAAAGGAAGAGATTAAGAAGAAGGGTGAGGACCTATCTAAGATACAATCTCTTAATGAATCACTCATTAAGGAGGTTAATAACTTAAAGCAAGAAAAGAATAGTAAATCAAAGTGGGAAAATGATGAGTCAAGAGAAGATTTGAAAAATAAAGATGAAGAGATATGTAGATTACGAAACCATTGTAAAAAATTAATGGATGAGGTCAAGAGATTGAAAGAAGAATTGAAGAATTGTCAAAATCAAGAAGAAAGAAGGATCTTGGATGAAGAATCTACCAAAATATTGAAAGATGAAGTTTGCATGAAGGTTGAGGAATCCTTAAATACTGATGAGGTAAAATCAGAAATACAAGCCATAATTGAAGAAGGACATCAAAATTTGCTAGATGGGATCACATTGTAGCTTCAAAAGGAGAAAGAAGACAAGAAGCTCAACAGAAGATACTCGAAGAAGTTGAACTCCATCTAGAGGATGTACATGCCAAATATGATGGTATTATCTCGAAGGATAGATTAATCAAAGACCAAGCAAAGATGATTGAGGATTCCATTGTCACCTAAAAGAAGATAGATGAAATGCATGTGCAGAGTGAAGGAAGACCATCAAATGTGAAATCGTATCAACACCCTCATTACCAAGAAACATTTCAAGGAAGACAAGAAGGATGATATCAACATTATGAAGGAAGAAGATGAAATACTTCTCAATATTGATGGAACAATACATCACCAAACTGCTCTTCAACAAGCTATTATCGGATACCAACAATGACTACAAATTGAAGAAGCTTCAACAAAAATACATGGAATCAAAGGAAAGAAAATTATTCAACAACTAGACACCAAGGATTATAACGAAAATAATTGATTTTGGATGGATAGATCATCAACAATGAAATGAATAAAGAAGGAACATAAGAAAATCGTATTACTTGGTTTCATCACATGTGAAGCCTTTAAATGCAAAACTTTGAGGACAAATATTTTTGAAGGAGGGTACTATGTTATGACCTAAGGGTGGAATACATATGGCTAAATGTATATGATATGAACCCAAGGGGGGAATATATGGGTCTAAATGCACATGTAGTGTGTAAATACATATGTAATAGGGATAGCCTAGTGATAAAGGGGCCTCATGTGCAAGTGTGAATAACTATATATAAAAGATCATGTATTCATTATTGATATGTGAATTGGTAAGTATGTAATGTATTTGGTTATTTGGAGGGGGTTCCCCTATTCTTTAAGGAGTTATTGTGTAAATTATATATATTGGAGTTGTGCTCCACATTGACATTCTGTACATGGCGTGTACTTCTGTTATTTTATAATATTTTAAGCATTTTTGGATCATAACAGAAAAATAAGATACCAATGTTAGAAAAAATCAAATTTGACATAGTCATTCATAGTTTCTATGAATAAAAATTGTATATTCAGAAAACTAATTCAATTTCCTACGTTTCATCTTCTTACACTATATTTAAATTCGTTGTAAAAGTACCTTGAATAATCCCTCCAAGTTAATAGATTGTTGTTTTTCCAGGTTTGCATTGCCACTAACGCGTCATGAGATACCATCATTAGCTTGCACTCACCCTCTATCAAAACAATGAGCATTGCTTATCTAAAATGTGAGGATTTATGCTCCATAGAGTGCCTTTAACAAGCTACAAGATAGTGAATGGGTTGCATGCTATTGGAACACTGACAATTTGAGTGCTTAGGTGAGGGGATGACAGAGGATATGCGGTCCAACAAGAAGATGATATGAAAAGGAATGAGATAGAAACCCTAAGGAGAATTAAGGGTGACACTATTTCCAATGCTTATTGACTAGATGAGGAAGCTACTACCATAAAAGTTGGGAAATGTACATAGGGACACAGGGAAGGATTATATTTCAATGCAAAATATATGGAAGAGCTATTGTAGTAGTGAATCCTAAAAACCTTACCTCGTGGAGAAGGATCAAATTAATAGACATGTTAGCTTGGAGGGAAACACAAACATAGATTTTGGAATAGTATGCTTGGATGGATGCTTTAATACCAAATGATGTACTTCTAAAAGGTGAGGCTCCAAGGTCCTGGATTTAATAACTAATATAATAAACCAAATTTGGTATCTAACCCATAAACAAGAGAACATAACTAAGATGGGCCAAGCTCCAATCCAGAAACAAAGAGACATTGAGTAAGTATGAGAATTTAAGGAAAAATTGTTTTGTTCTATTATGTTGGCCAAATGAACTTTATATAGGAATACAAACCGGTCCACTCAAGATGCACACAACCCTATGGTAATACTAATGCACTTAACCCAAGGGATAAATAACTAGCTACTTATCCTTACACACAACAAGCACATATTGCTAATAATTTGGAGATGAGGAGGAACCTCTTAAGGGATGAACACTGAGTTGGACACCACCAACATTCAGTGTGTGCATCCCCTTGGTGAGGTTTCCTAATAAATATACATCGTTTGGACATGCATATTTCTCTTTATAATGTCAACATTAGTGTCGTGACATAAATTATTTAATAAATAAAGGATTCAAGTACTTATATTTTTGTCTGTTATGTGGGCATGACTATGGTGACATGAATTACTTAAAGAAATCTAGGGAGAATTTTTTTAGCTATAACACCATCATCACTGTCATGAAATGAATTACTTAAAAAAAACAATTTGAATTTTACACATTGCAAGAGATTATGGGTAGCGAGCATTTTACCTAAAATACAAACAATTTTGGTTTAACAGTGTATAGAGGGCTAGCTAAACAATGAAAGAACAAGAATGATCTATTATTATACATAAACTATAAATAATTTTCCATCTAGTGGATAAACATAGAGTGAAACTATCAATTGAGAAAAATTAAACCAGGGTAAGCGAGGGAAATTCTTGAACCAAAATAGGCTAAGATAAAGAAATAAAATTCATTTGATTAGAACCTACGAAAATCCGAAGAATTAGCATTATGCATGTGAATTAAGGACCCAGGAAAAATGTAAAGCCGAAATGTAAAGCCAGATTGGAAATGAAGAGCCAAACCGAAAATGCAAAGTAAAACTAGGGTGTTTGTGTGAGCGTTATGCATGTGAAATGAAAAAATTAAACTAGGGAGACATGGAAATGCAAAGACGAACAAGGAAAGGTAGTAGAGCAGATCATGTGATCAAAAATGTAGAAATGGAGATTTGAGCCATTCAAATTTTTGGTGAAGTGACCTCCATCACCATCATATTTGCAAGGTGTTAATTATCATGTGAAATAACCTTCCTTTGTAGTGATTAAATTTGAAGGGTTGGTTTTAATTTGGGTTGGTAGGGTATATATTCATGCAGTCTTTCCATGATAAAGACTTCTAAAAAAAATTGTATTTTAATTAATAATAAAAAATTTGCTGCATATTTTATAAACTAATCTCTTAAATAAAATATTGTGTTTCCAATCAGATTTTTGTTTAATAGAGAAATTAATAAATCCAAAATATTATCTCAACATTAGAAAAGAAAATATTCAAAGATCTAAATTTAATTGTAAAAGAATTTTTCACTCATTTAAAGATGTTTCCAAATATATTTTTTGTTACATTAGAGAATATGGAGGTAATTGTAGCATGTTTTCTATATAATTATGAAGATAATTAACAATATATATTTGATAGAAAACCCTAAATATGTGACTGAATTGTTGAATTAATCTTGAAACATATATTTGTGAGTATTCCGAGAAAAAAAAGTCATTTCATCATTCTACTTTTGTTTAATCATTATTTAATTGATTGCAACTATAGAAACATTGAAATCTAAATTTGGATGACACACTGGCTTTCCAAATCAAGAATTCAAGATTTCATTTCATACCTCTCAAAAAGAGAAATAGATGCTCCACAAATGGTGAGCCCTTCACTATTGCATCCAATATTAAACATGCAATGTATAGTAAACACATGAACCTAAAAGAAGCATAAATAACTAAGAATTCAAAGGCACATTATTGGATATCAACTTCGAACAAACATTGGTAGAAAATACATAATGAAATACTGACACAATTCAAGTGCAGCAAGAATTCAAAGAACACCTTCCAAAAATAAAAATGCTCTACCAATCCAATTCAAGAACAAAGGTCCTTACATATTATTAAAGTTCTTGGGAATGTTATGGGTGGTTCAAAAGAAGGGAAATATCAACATAAGTCAAATCACTAAAAGCATAGAAAGAATTCAAATAAATGATTCAAAAGAAGGGAAATATCAACATAATTCAAATCACTAAAATCAAACATAGCAAGAATTCAAATAATTAATTAGGCAAACAGTGTAGAGAATTGATAATGACAATACCACCATAGTTTAGATGATGCTATAAATGACTTTCCATATCTACCACGTTTAATTCTAAATTCAATCCTTTTTTTTATCATTTATATTAAAACTCTACATAAAATCATACATTTACTATCACATATCATGTATTTACTCTCACAAGAATGGTGAAATTTTATTAGTCCCTGCCTTTAGGCCAAGGATTATAGTAATGGATTCGATGGTTTTTCATTAGTACGACACAGGGTTCAACACATTTTAACCTAAAGTTTTTACAAACACTAACAAATTTTGTAAGATTATTTAATTTTCATGATAAGTTATCCGAAGTTCATGCTTTCATGATTTATTTTCATTTCAAGTTTATCCTAAGTTTAGGTTTGAAGTCTTATTTGGCCTCATATCGAGGCCATTTCAATCCATTCTTATTTCAAACTTAGGCAAAGTGAGAAATATCAATGCACATAAATCTTACCTACCTGAAGTAATGCTAGGCATTAAGTTAGCATTACTTCATAAAATTAAATGTTTGCCCTACCTTCTATCCCCACATGGCTTTTTCGTTTTTTATAGGAAGTTTATAATTTTGAGACACATGGTGTGTAATTTTATAATTTCGGACATGGGATGTGTTGACACTCGAAACTGAAATGGGTTGTAGGAAATCAATCCCGAGGAAACCTCAAACCACATTGGATTGGAAGCTTCCCTCCTCCAACTCGAGAGGGATCTCTCAAACAATGTCACAAAATAATCTTCAGTAAACGTAAAATGGTGGGCAGATTTATGGGTAAATGATGGTCTTGGATTTTTAGATTTTGGGGGTTAAACCAGGGAAATGGTCCATTGGGCATGGAGTCAAGTGAAAACCGAAGAAAGGAGATAATAGCAGAGATCAATAACTTGCGGAAAGTGAGGCAAAGTAAGTCTATCTTTTAGCGCTTTGATTGTCATGATGTTGTAGCAGAAAAAGGAAAGGAAAGGCCAATGTAGTAGAGAATATATGCAGAATTCCGGAAGTGTAGACTGGTCTTACACCCACTGATAGTTGGTGCAGAGGAAAGATAGCAAAAAATTACAGAAAACCAACATTCATTCGCTATAGTAGTGGTCGTACTAAAGTATAACGAAGCACATCAATTAGAAGAAAATGAAATTGTAATACAGTTGTGACGGAATAAGGAAGAAATAAACAATATGGTAATAACAATATCAACTGCAGGTAAGGAACATATAAATGAAGTCCAAATAGATTTAACACAGCTGAAAAGAAGAAGAACACACTGAAAGAAATCGACCATGATGAATCTCACAGTCACAAGTAAAAAATCATCTTTATTTCTCCAATCTTGCTTACAAAATAACTCAGCATTACACAAGGACCCCTCTTCACAGAGGTTTTCCCCCAGCGCTGCACTCGCACCCCCCCCCGCCCCTTTCTGTTACATACATCATTTGCTTAAAAGAAAAATCTAAAATCAATCTCTTTGTGTTTCGGGGAATGTGAAACGATTTGTCTTCATGGAATATGGTCGGACCTCTAGCCGAGCTGTATTGGTCCTTCATTGATAACAACCCTTTGCATTTCAAAGAGTTGATGGACAAGTGGAAGCGTTCCCTTACACGTTCTCATTTCTTAGGCATGAATTAATCTATGGTATTCCTCCTGATCTGAATCGTGCCGAAAATGCATCATTTCCATGGGAGTTTTCATTCCATTATGCATAAACGCTTCTTCCCTGTTTATGTGTACCAGTGTGCACCCCTACTATTCTGTCCATCTGTCTGGGCATTTCTAGCGTGTAAAAAACATCTCTTTGCCTTCTTAGGACGATTCTCTTCCTCTTCCAATCTAACCCATGCTCCGTTTCTTTGGTTATTCACTGACCTCTTTTCTGCCAGTCTGGACAAGGTTTTTAGAGTAACGACTCTTGGCTTTCTTCAACGCGCATAGATATCTAATCAAAACCCTAATTTGCCTCACGTCCACATGAAACCCTAATTCATGCAACCAATGAGACATTGCATTTGAGCGACCGACGTGAAGAAGCCATTTCCCAAGAAATTTCATGGCATCATTTGGATTCGCGCAACTATTTCAAATCTCATTCAGGGATTAGATAGGATGGTGTACAATTGTGTTGCGAAATCCTTTCCATGCAAGATCACGAGTGTAACGATTTTGGTGTTGAGAGATATGGTCCAGTTCAAATTTTAAAAACATATTTCCGAGTCCCAACACTTTGTTTTTGTATGGAAAACAACACAAATGACACCAAAGATCAAAATTCTCCGATGGTTGAACTGTTTCGAACGATCTTTTATCTGTAACAACTTTGGCTGCAGATTTGAAATATTTTCGGTACGGAACGAAGAAATTTAAGGTTCCTGTGATTCTTACTATAGAAAACTCTGAAGGTGGCTTGACATCCTTTCATCCAAGAATGACGACTGCTGCAATGAAGGAAGACAGTCCTCCTGCATAACCATACATCTTGCTCATAGCTCTCATTGTGACCAAGAAGCATCACAGTAGTTGTTTGATATGGTGATGGCAGTGGATCCCATGATTGCATCAATTAGCCCGTCGTTACAGTTGGAAAGAGAACAATGGTCTATCGAGATATAACGTCCTTCGAATGTTGAAATGCCATCGCCATATGCCAGCATTCTCCAGCCATAATGCTCTGGGGAATCCCTCATTACTCTCCTTTGATAAACCTGATATGGTTGTAGCTAACATGTTGTTCGGGGGAAGATTCATCGCCACTAGATTTTTTGAACACCTCGTCCCCTTCCATTTTATGGAAAACTAAAAGATCATTGCATCCATCCATGCTAAAAAACTAAATGGAAGCACACCACAGTTGATATTCTCTCTTCAAAAGTTCATGAACACTTTCCAACTTCCACATCCAAGAATGAGGTAGATTACTACTAGCACATACCTTCTCCTTTCTAAGTTATCATCTGCATACCTCACATTGTCAATTTTCTGTGATGAAGATTGTCTAGTAGAATCTCAACAAAGAACTCTTTCTTTGGCGTTCTTAGCATTTGATAAAGCCACCGTATAGAGTGGTTCTGCAACATGTGGAACAACTTTAGAAACAAATCCGGGTACACCAGAGTTAGAACCTGTGAGTAATCTCTGAGAAATAGCTAGTGTTGTATTCTGCACAAAGACTCGATCACTGTCATCTTCTGTAATGCCATTGGAACTTGGAACCCTCTGCTTCAAATTGAGTGCCAAAGTTGCGGGATGACTTGTAAAAACCTTATAGGGATGTATTATGTTGAGGATATATCTTTGTCTCATTTTCCAGTGTGAAAAGTGGTGTTGGATGGGACAACACTGTGAGATAGCGTGGATTTAACTAAAAACCTCCTTTCTCCATTTGTCTTCCATATTTTGAAGCCCCACCATACCACAAATTTTTATTGCCAAATCTTTGTCTTCTCCTATGAAATAACAAACAATATCTAAGAATATTCGTTGATCCTCCTCATGGAGTTTGTCATAACTGATTCAAAGTCTTTGTTGTATCTCCATAGGTAGTGTCTTGGGAAGTTGATCGAATAGCCCCTCCCAGTAACTTTTGTCATTTCTTCCCGAATCAAGTGGCCCGAATATTTTCAATGACAGTGGCAATCCATCACATGTCTTTACAAACAAACCTACCAGATCTTCAAATTCCAGTGGCAGAAATGGATGAAAAAGGCATATGAGCAGAAGAGTTGTTTGGAGTGTAGTGTATTCGGCCCCCCTAAATTATAAATTGACGATTCTAACACCCCTGAGCTTTTGAGAACATGCTTGTCCTGCGAAGTAACCAAAATCAAGCTTTTGGGACTAAGGATATCTTTAATTGGCAAAAGCACATCCAACCGATCGACATTATCTACATCGTCTACAATAATAAGAGTGTGACAAGAAGAGGGATGCCTTTTAAGTATACCTATACCTTGGGCAGTACAGTCAATTTTGATATCTGTTACAACATAGGCTCCATCTAGGGATGGTACTTTCTTGTAAAGTGACAAGAACAGTAGACCAGGTGCTTTCATCCATTGGGCGACCTTACGTGAACACTGTAATTCTGAGTTCTCCCGCCAGTGAAATCACCATCGAAAACTTTTTATGGATTCGCCAGAGCATGTGCAACCAATATTTTCCTATGAATGTCTTCTCAACCACGCCTTAGGACTATGAAAATGTCGTTCTCCCAGGGATAGATATCAACTTCAAAAATCCCCGGCAACGATGCCAAAAATGTTGACACTCGAAACTGAAATGGGTTGAAGCAAATCAATCCCGAGGCAACCTCGAACCACTTTGGATTGGAAGTTGCCCTCCTCCAACCCGAGAGGGATCTCTCAAACAATGTCACAAAATAATCTTTAGTAAACGTAAAATGGTGGGCAGATTTATGGGTAAATGATGGTCTTGGATTTTTAGAGTTTGGGGGTTAAACTAGGGAAATGGTCCATTGGGCATGGAGTCAAGTGAAAACCGAAGAAAGGAGATAATATCAGGGATCAATAACTTGCAGAAAGTGAGGCAAAGTAAGTCAATCTTTCAGCGCTTTGATTGTCATGATGCGGTAGTAGAAAAAGGAAAGGAAATGATGATGTAGCAGAGAATATATGCAGAATTTCGGAAGTGTAGACTGGTCTTACACCCGCTGATAGTTGGTGCAGAGGAAAGACAAAAAACAATTACAGAAAACCAACATTCATTCGCTATAGTAGTGGTCATACTAAAGTATAACGAAGCACATCAGTTAGAATAAAACGAAATTG
>JZKD02S0099915.1:10751-24734 GCA_000966675.3 Picea glauca
TTTGTTTGCATCTTTGGAAATTTATCTTTCACACCTATTCCAAATCCCTACAACTAATTTGATGTAGGTTTGCTACCAGAAAATATAAAAATGTCTAATCAATTTTTAGTTTAGCACTTTATTTTAAAGGTTGTTGTTACTCAAAAGGAAAATGGCATGAGCACTATGGTGTTTTGATCGACTCAAAATTTATACAAAGAGATGAAGATGCAATATTTTCATTTCTATGAAAGCTATGCTACAAGAAGGAGAAAACATTCATCATTCCAGATGCACAATGTCCCAAAATGCCAAAAAGCATGCAATTCTGCTACTTCAAATGCAAGCTAGTTTCACTACCCAAAATCAAGAATCCATTTATATTCTTTGTTTAATTATGATGTATACAAAAATTAAATACAAAACCTTCAATGCTCCACTACTTTCAATCATGAGAAAGATTCCTATGCAGATGCAAAAGACATGAAGCAAAAGGGCTACAAACAAAGCATGCACTCAAGGCAGTGAGGTATGAAAGAAAACAAGTAGAAACTTTATCTAAAAAGAAATAATACCATCAAGGATTATAAAAACAATCAATCATTCAAGGAATACAATAAAATGCAGAGAAGAATCCAAGAAATGATAGGGAGAAAGAGAAATCACTCAAAATTGTCCTGTCAAAAAAGCAGCTAGAAAAGGCAATTTTGCATTTCTAAAAAAGGTTTCAAGCTCCAATAAAGACAATAGAGAGTTATAATAATCAAAAACCATCAAAACCAAATCCAAACAACTTCACAAACCAACCACAGACTCTGGGTAAAGAGCTCTGCAAAGTAGGCTGCAAAACACTGAGCAAAAGAAGGCAAAAACTCTCAAAAAGAGACTAGCACTCCCCCAGAAGGGTGCACAGAGTTGTTCAAAGCTCCCTAAGACACTTTAGGGGAGAATTGGTGCTCTGTTATGGCCTACATAGGGGCATTGATACTCCCAGAAACTCAAAAAAATATCCAAAAGTTGCAAAAGCATCACCCAAAATGCATAAAAAATGGTGAAAATGCTAGTGAAGGTAGGAGAAGCCTAATGGATCATAAAAAAATAGAAAAATTGATCTTAAATGTGGTAAAATGGTAGGGACAAACCAAGTAAAGAAAATCCGATTCCATCCCGAGTGGAGTCGCCAATTGCTGCTACAGGAGAATCCCCCTACGGACAAGTGGATTTCCTCTTGGATACTATACCCCTATGACCAAGATAGAAAAGTGATAATGTGGACACAGAGTGTCAGCGCTCCTTGATAATGTATAGGGGAGCGTTGCCTTCCAAAAATGTTTTTTAAGTGGGTTCTTCAATAGCAAAAGACTTGTACTCTTTTTCAAATGACTTCTCCTCTTCAAAACCAGTCTTTTGAGGTGTCTTGTAAGTGTTCTTGATAATGTTTTATGAGACACAACATAAACAAGATGAAAATATGATATTTGCGACACTTGTGGGTGAAATGAAACAATTGTGACATTTGGTAATGGCAACACTAAGCCATCATCGTAATTAATAATTTTTATGCGTAACACAATGAACTAATTTTATGGTCATTCGTGGGAACACTTTTTCAATATTTTTATCTTGACATGATAAAATATCCCTTCATTGATTCTTTTCTTCATAAAATGCATTATTTTGTTGAATAATGTAGCTATTTCAATATGCATCTGGGTTATGTGATATAGGAGAGTTCAATAAATACATTTTTTCTTCAAAAAGTGACGGGAAAGGAAAGCCAAATCAATGTTCTCATAGTGTTGAAAATACTTTAGAAGAAATCAAAAGATGGGGAACCAATGCAACTTCCCTATGGCTTGACTTAATTAGGCGACGTGTCTAATCAATACACAACCCCATCATACAATATGTCATTGGAGTTGTTTCCTTGTCAAGGAAATTAGAGGATTATGTCCTTAGTTAGTAAGAACATTAATGAATTTCTAAGTGATATGAAATTAGAGAATTTTAACATTTTCTAGTTTTTATTTTAACTGTACACTTTCAATTTGCAGGGCACTATCTTAATATCCGGAAAGGGAAAATATGCGTGTACTTTCTTGAAAGTATCATGTAGGGGATGAAGCACTTGAAAATTATTATGATAGTGGTAATGTAATAATAGGTTGTAATGTACCTAGCCACCCTCAAAATTTCCATGCTAATCTATATCGTACCCAACCACCCATAGGTTGGCCACGCTACTCCAAAAAATCGCTTCTGAACTGATCTCGAATTCTAATAAAATTTAATCGGAACTCAAGCATGAAATACCCACATGCATTAATCAATATCCATGCTATAGCATAAAATAAATAAACAACGTTCCATGCACAAAACCAACAAACACACATTATAAATACATATCTCAAAGATAATTAAATACACAAAAAAATATACAATATACAGAAAACATAGAGAGAACTTATCTTTTCAAAAAAACATTCACCAACTGGTTGCAAACCAAGGAAATTCCTATGAACCATAGACACTATTGTTCATTTACTCTCAACAATAGGTTACCCCCAAGTCAGGGATATGAATCCACAAGGATGGGTCCTAGGCCAAATCTAAAACATGCAACAATTGGCTAACTAGCTCTTAAGTTTCCCAACCACACAATAAATCCAAATTTTCATCTATTTTTCCCCCTCAGCCTACACAACCAAAATAAATGAGCAAATTTCTCTTCCATGCAGTTCCTCAGGCTACCCCATTTCTCTCCAGGGCTCCACTGCTACTGGTCAGGAAATTTCCCTGCTGGAAACTCCATGGATTCCCAGCTGTGAATAGTTCTTTTCGAACTTCCATCAATCTCATGCACTCAAGAATCCACTCCCTCCTAGAATGATCAATATTATATTACATCCATATACCAATGGCTCTCATCCTCCATCCATTCATTTCCATTCTCCCTCCAAGAGCACATGAATTCAACCAAAGTGAAAATTAGGAATTCTAGAAAATGAAAAATGCTTAACCAAGAGAAACCCCAAAAAAACCCATAGGAAGGTTTTATAAAATTACATGAAAACCAGAACCACATGGCCTTCCTCCCAATAATCTCATGTAACCCTCTTTTCTCCATAAAATCAATTATGATTAAATAAAATATAAGAAAAAGTCTTATCCCCTTAATCCCCTTCTCTCGTGGAATCATAGCCCCATGTCTCTTTTTCCCTTGTTTGTTTGGAAGCAAACAATGTATTTTATTAATACATGTAGATGTATTACATTTCCTAGGAACTCTAGCCCCTTTTTAACTTTACCTTCTCAACAGCCTAAGTCACAATTACATAATACACTATAGTTCATAAGGGTTAGAACCGAGGTGTTACATCCCCCTCCCCTTATTTTGGCCCTCTCCTCAATGCACAACACCATTCCAATGTTATTAACATTACAAATATAGTCCCTATGGCCTTAATCCATAGAGGAAATCCAACCAACTTGTATATGCATAGGCACTTTGACCTTAAATTAAACATGTATACATAGGAATTCTGACCCTAAAAATGTATAATGATCTTCAAAATTTATATTTTTGGCAGCAGTTCCAACCAACAATCTCTTCTTCCCTCTCATCCTACACAACGCAAAGCAATGAACCCTTTTATTTTCAATATATTCTCTCATGATATTCCACTTCTCTTTAGGGATCCAGTGCACTCATCCAATAAGTTTCATAGTTGTGACTTCCAGAACTCTAGCTGTAACGAGTCCATCGGACTTTATTCATTCCATGCCTTCATCATTGAGCTCAATTTCCCTCTAGTGTTCTTTTTCATGATCTTCCAACTTCGATAGCCAACATATCATTTTTATTATAAAAATATATTCATCATGAGATATTGTTATAACAATTCCAATCATAAATGTCAAATCTATTTTATACAGGAAAATATAGTTTCCACACATGATCTTCCAACTCATAATTAGTTTATCTCTTGTAGTTGTAGACATAAATATTTATTATGGCTTACAAAAATGCCATACCCAATAACCTTATTTTTGTAATTTTCTCAACATTGAATCAACCAAACCAATTGTTAGAATAATCATGTAACAATTTGTAACTTTTAATTTCTCAAATTTGTTTTATATAGGAAAATAAAATTTCTAGGCATGGATTTTCTGCTCATCATGTTTGGCTCTTGTAGCAACAATAATTTGTCTTGTGTATGGGCTTGCATCCCTACCACATCCAAGACCATCCTCCCTACAATTTCCTAAAACTTTCATTCGACCCAAAACAAATGTCAATATCATACATATGTATATTTCCATGGAAACAATTACAAAAAACTTCATAAAGGGATCTCAGAATTGTTTACAACAACAATTCAATCAATTATATTAATCCAACTATTAACCAGAATGAACCCATCGTTCTCTACACACGTATTATCATACAATATTTTATTTCTTCTATCCATCAATATTTACATCACTATGTTCTCATGATAGAGATTTTCCATAATTTATCATTATGTAACTACTTTAACCTCCAACTTTCTTGTTGCAAAATCTAACAACTCCTTAAGTGTTTTCAACTTCATGAGTTAACAATGTATGCATCATTTCAGATGTTAGTATAATCATTTGTATGTTATATAATATATACATGCATTCACCAAAATGAATTCAATAATTATTAATATTACTTGTAACAATTTTAATATCTCCAAAAAGTGATCTTGACATTGTAGAAAACAACAATTCAATCACTTTCAACTAGTATTCATATTAATATATTGAATCTATCCATCATTATGTATTTTCATCACCACAAGATTTTCATAATGCAACAATTAATTACTAAATAAAATAACAATCGATGTACCAATACCCATGGTTGCATTTACACAATGCATCCCTGCATTGACTACATAATAACCACATAAAGATGTCATGCACTCACCACGGTGAGTTAGAAGGTCTGGCCAACTCCTCAACACATAATCCACAAACTTCCTACTACTTGCCTGACTATTTGGACACTGATCCAGATTTATGAGCGGAACGAAAAGAATAATAGAATGAATATAATAAAAGATAGATAATAAGAACAACAACATATATCTAGTGAACAATAAATTCTATTGAATAAATAAAATAGGATGAAACTTTAAAGCTACATAACCGAAAATGTAATATCCCTAGGCCAAACCCTATTGTAAATGTAAATACAAATGCATGTAAGCTGGTGAGTTGTTTGATATCATTTTTGTATGCACCTTTCATGGAATAGTGCACACATGTACTGTGCACTAAAATGATGAAGTGCACACATTCCTGGATATCGCATGAAATAGCTTAAGTGCACACGATTTTGAGGCTAGGGAGCCTTTGTGTTGATGTTGTGTTTTATAGGCTGGTGAGCCAGTTATTATAAGCTAGGAGGATTATGTTTGTATTAGGCCAAAGAGCCTAGATGCTAAAGACAAGTGCACCTATTTTTGTATATGTATCTCATTAATATAAAATACAGTGTTGCGCACAGACCGACCATGATAAAAGAGTATGGGGGAGTAAACTCCACTAGTTAGGGAAAGGGAGGGGGCCAAAAGTTAGGAAAATGGGCTAAGCTAGGGAGTTTAAGCCAAAAAGGAATATTATATTAATATTCCTTAAAGTATAAAGTATGGATAATTATTTTATCCTAATTTCTAAGGATGGGGCCAAGTGGGCCAAAGTAGCTCCCAACATGACAAGTGTCAAGTTGGGAACATGCATACATATTGTTTGGACTTAGTTCATTTTCGGAGTCTTTCCATCATTCAACCATGATCCCATTCACACAATCATTGAGTTATATTATGTACCTTCATGTCACTATACTTGACCTTGTATCCATAAACATACATGTTTTTGTAGTTGTTTAGCTAGGGAGATGGACTAAAGAAGCGGGTTGTCAGGTCCATGGGATATTGAAGAGGTAGGTTGTCATGCCCATGAGAAATTTCTCTTTAGGTGAGAGAATTGTTGGGAATTGTTTTCCAAAGGTGATAAACTAAAGCTACAGGGCTCTAAGACTTCATGTCCGGCCTATTGTTGAAGCCTAGAAAGGAAGTGGAGTAGTCGAAGGACTCTTGAAAAGATAAGGGGCACACTTCCTAGGATGGGACAGGCATGTGGGGAATGAGGGACTGTAGGCTATTAGTTTGAGTTGGCACCTATGATAGAGCCTTTCGAGTTATCTGAGATCCATTAGCCTGGTTAGGAATCCCTTTACCCGGGTGGAGTTTAGCCCCAACTCGGGGGTGACCCACTACTGAGAGTGATGAGTAGTGTGGTCTAAGTTTGGGAGGTTCGTGGAAGGTCTACACGCAGTTGGTGAAATTCTTACCAAGATAAGTGTCAATTGTGTGATAAATTTACATGATGCTTTATTATTTACGTGTTTGTTTTTATGGGTTTATCCTATGTGTGGTTATAATTGTCTTTATATTTATGGGTATTTCATGTATATGTTGCATGTATATGTTTATTGTTATTACAGTATGAATCTGTGCATTTAGATAATGTATTTGTCAGTTTACGTTTTATATATATATATATATCTGCAAGAGTTTTGTGTGCATATGTTTTAATTGCATGCAGTTCAAAAAATTTATGTGACATAGCTGAGTTGGATGTTTGGTATGTTACAATATGTTGAGCAGAGAATAAAAGCATTCTCTCGTGTAGCATGCCTCAACATGTGTGGACGGGGATGTTACAATATGGTATCAAAGCTTCAATTTTCAACACTAAGCCTGGATGGGCCAAACAAGTTGAGTTGAATTGAAATTTCACAGAGGATTGATTTTGAAATGGCCAAATTCCAAGTTGCAAAGCGTCCATGGTAAAAAGTAACAAAAATTGTGTGGAATTGGGAAAATCCCCAAATTTTGTTGTTAAATTCAAAATAAAATGGAGAAATTCGTCCAAGTGGTGAGATATTATTGTTTTAATATCTTTTCTAGCAAATTTAGACCTGGAATTGGTCGAATTTGAAGTTACAGTGAAGCCATGACAGATGGAGCGAGATTAGTAATTAAGAATTCTCAATTTGTGAATTAAGTTTGAGAAAAATTCATCCCAGAAATGTCAAACAACAACGATTTGTTGTTTCATAGGTTGAAATGGTGTTATCGGGGTGAAATTGAACAAATTTAATAGTTGCAGAATGTCTTTGGTAAATTGGGGAAAAAGCCCCAATTTCTGCAGTGGAATTCACAAGGAATTGATGCACATAAAAATGAATGTGCACAAGTGAGCACACTAAAAATGCATGATGCGCAGTGAAGAGCTTGTGATATGTAAATAATGGCACTGCGCCAAAAAACATTGGCGTGCATGTACACGTGCTAAAAATTGGCGTTGGGCGGAAAAATATTGGTGTGCGGGTAAGCGGGCTAAAATTTGGTGTTGCGCAGAAAAATATTAGCGTGTTGGAGCATGCACTAAATTTTTCTTCCATGCAGAAAAAGGTTGGTGTGTTGGTGCATCCACTAAATTTGGGCGCAGTGTGGAAAGATATTGGCATGTTGGTGCACACGCTAAATTTTCATCCCACACGAAAAAATGTTGGTGTGCAGCATTGCGCGGTGTGGATTAAGTGACACATGCATAATATTAGTGCATGGTGTGAATACACATATTAAGGTGTGTGTGGTGTGCACACACATACTAATGGCGTGTGTGGTGTGCGTAGTATTGAAAGAGTGCAAAGAAATTTTGTTGGTGTGCACGCAATGTGAGTATATGTTGTCGCGCGATAATTTAGTTAATGGTGTGTGGTGGGGATGTACTAAAATTTGGAATGGTACAGTGGATAGAGTGAAATTCATGTGGAATATCAGTGTGCGATACAAAAATTGCACGGAACAGGTAATAGTGCAAGAACCAAATTTTTGCACAGTGGATATTGGCGTGTGACACAAAAGTAGTGTGCACCAGTTATTAGCACGACAAAGAAGTGATGCACAATGGTTATAAGCGCACAAAGCATGATTTATCTTGTGTTGTTGTTGAGAATTCTAAATATGGGTGTACATGTTGAAATTTTTGTGTGCAAGGTCATTTGGAGGGTGAACAACAATAGAAAACCAACGAATTTCTACAACATTTTATACTGTTTGAATGTCATCTTTTTGCAATGCATTTTTGAGGCCTTTATTCAGAAACCACAATAATATATTGTTTAAAGTTACACTTTGTATATGTATCTCAAATGAAAGAGATCAAATAGATCTTTCTAATGGTGTAAACCATTCATCAAACGAATCTTTTATGATAAAGTTACAACACAAACAGTGGAGGGTAAATTTTAAGACCCAACTAGCTTCAAAGAGCCATAACTTTATTGTCTGGAATCAGATTGAGGCACAATAATAGTCAATGGAAATATATTGAACCATATAATATATTACCAGATCTAAATTAAATTTTTGGTCATGTTAAATATGTTTAATATGGTAAATAAGGTACCTGTAGCATTCCAGACCAAAAACATGAATTGGCCTAGAACTTCAGCAAGTTGTAGCTAGCATCCAAGAACCCAGAAAAAGGTGAAACTTGGAAAGAGTTTCCATAATATGTATATGAAGAAACCCAATTTATATCCTACAAAAAATCCAAAGTAGTAGGTGCAAAAATCCATAATTACAGCGTAGAGTTGCGCCAAGTTGAAGAGTGAAAAGAAAAATTAATCGACAATTTTCAAATAACCATAAATTTCTGCTCAAGACTCGGAATTTAGCATGAGAGAAGGCGTTGGAAAGGTATCAGATAGTATAATATAATTATTCACCTAGAAAATTGATCTATGCATTCAATGTTTTAGTAAGTCAGAAGAAACAATTCTGATATATTATTGCACCAGAATGGTTCATATTTTTCATGAAATTGTGAGTCAGTTAACCTGACAAAGTTTTGTTGGCTACACATTTTGCAGACTTAACAATAAGAAGATCATATCAGGATTAGCACAGAGTCCATATGAATGAAATATGTGCAAGGGACTTACATCCATGGAGATGAGATTAGAGAGATGGATGTTCATTTGGGCATTGAAGTGACAAACTCCAATGGGTATGGAAAAGGAAGGGATGAAAACATGAATATGGTAGAGACCATTAAAAATTTGTAGAAGGATGTACAAAGCCATAAAGATGATAATGAAAGGCTTATGAGAGACAAGGAGTAGTAGGATGACTTCAACGTGAATTTAATGCATAACTTGAACAAAATAGAAAATAAATTGGATAAGGAGAGTGGCTCAAGCAAATCTAGAAGTCACAGGTATCCTGATGAGAAAAGAAGAACAATAAGTGTTAGCATGCATCACCATCACTCCCCGAGGAATTCCAAGAAGAGGGAACACAACATCTTAATTCCATCCGCTGTCATGAATCATAAGAGGTCTGGGGTGGATGCGCTACCAGGAGAAATGAACAAAATCAAACCTCCTACATTTGATGGTCAACACAAGAAGGATAAAGATGCAGAGACATGGTTGTTGGGCATGATAAAGTATTTTCAATTTCATAATTATTCTTCTCATGCAAACGAAATAATTTCTATCTATCAACTCAAGGGAAAGGCATTCATGTGTTGGGATCATCTTGTGCAGGTGAATCACATTAAGGAGAAAAATGTTACTTGGAAGGAATTCAAGAATTATTTTGAAAATAAATACTTGACTAAGAGATACTATGAAAAGAAAATGAAAGAGTTATTTGAACTCAATATTGGGAGCATGACCATAGATGAATATGAAAGAAGGTTTTTAGAACTGTTGAAGTATGTCTCTTTCATCAAGGATGAGACAATTAAGATTAAAGGTATTTGAGTGGCTTGCCATCATTCATCGGTGACAAAATAAAGTATGATTATACCAAGACAATGGAGGAGACCATAATTCAAGATAAATTCCTATATGAACAACAAAAAGCAAGGCCAAATTTCCAAAAATCTTGGAAAGACAAAAGTAAATTCAAGATGGATCAGAGGAAGAAGGGAACTAAACCACCATTCTTCAGAAATAGTCCTCAGGGATAGCCAACTTCTAGAGAACCCAGAACGACTGAGATAAGGGGTCAAAGGCCAAGGAAGCCACCTATTCAATGTTGGGGTTGTAAAAGAGATCATATGTTCAGAGATTGTCCTCACAGAGGTGAAAAAGATAGGATTGTTCATAATGTACAACAAGTTGAAATAGTGGAGGACATGGGAAGAAAATTACCAAAGATCTATGTAGCCCTGGACAACAAGAAAACATAGTATCATTCACATATGATTGGAGTGGAAGGTATGATCAACAACCAAACCAATAGTATTTTAATTGATTCAGGAGCTAGTCATAGTTATATAGATCCTAATATGGTGGAAAGTTTGCATTTTCCAAGAATCAAGAATGGAAACTCTTGGTTGGTGCAACTGGATATTGTAGTCAATAGAAAAGTTAATGAGATGGTTAAGTCATGTCTTATGGAAATGAATGGACTGAACACCAGGGAAGATTTGAACATCTTGCCTTTAGGTTCCTATGATTGTCTAATTGGGATGGATTGGTTGTACTAGCATCATGCTACCTTAGAATATCATAGAAAGGCATTTAATTGCTTGGATGAGGAAGGGAACCTAAGGAAAGTGCAGGGAATTCCCATGGTAGTAACCATCAAAGAAATTTCATCATTGCAGCTGAAGAAATGTTACAGAAAAGGGTGTCAAATATTTGCAACACATATAGAGGAGACACTTAAAAATAAGGTGCCAAATTTGGAAGATCATGCAGTCCTGGAATATTTTGAATATGTGTTCAAGGAGGTATCGAGACTACCCCCAAATAGAGATATTGATTTCTCTATAAATTTAATGTCTGGAGGATCTCCAGTGTCAAAGACTCCTTACAAAATGAGTACATCGGAGGTGAAAGAGTTGCAAATGCAACTTGAAGAACTTCTTAAGAAGGGGTATATACACCAAATTGTGTCACCTTGGGGTGACCCAGTATTGTTCATGAAGAAGAAAGATGGGACATTAATATTGTGCATTGATTTCAGACAGTTGAATAAATTGATTGTAAAGAACAAGTATCCTCTACCAAGGATTGATGATATCTTTGATCAATTGAAGGATGCAAAGATATTTTCAAATATAGATCTGAGGTCAGGATACCATCATGTAAGTATTAAGGAGTTATATATAAGCAAGACCTCCTTCAGGACAAGGTATGGTCATTATGAGTTCACAGTAGTGTCATTTGGGTTGTCAAATGCACCAAGTGTTTTCATGTGCTTAATGAATGGTATTTTCTGAGAATATTTAGACAAGTTTGTCATTGTATTTTTGGATTACATCCTTGTACATTCCAAGTCAGAAGTGGAGCATGAACATCATTTGAGGATTGTGTTGCAATTATTAAGGGAGAATCAATTTCATGCCAAATTGAGCAAGTGCTCATTTTACTAGAAGAAAATTCATTATTTGGGACATTTCATTTCAAAGGATTGGATAGCAGTGGATCCTGAGAATATAGAATCCATTAGAGAATGGTCAGTCACAAAGAATGTGACAGAGGTCAGATCATTGATGGGCCTTGCAATATACTATAGGATATTTATTGACGGATTCTCAAAGATTGCACACCCAATCACTTCCTTACAAAAGAAGGGTGTAAAGTTTTAGTGGACATTAGATTGTGAAAAGAGTTTCCAACACTTGAAACAATTATTAACAAGTTCTCCAATACTAAGGATTGAAGACCAGAATGAAGACTTCATTATATGCACAGATGCATGTAAAGAAGGACTTGGTGAAGTCCTCAGTCAAAATGAGTTTGTTATATATTATGAATCAAGGAAGTTGAAGGAGCATGAAAGACACTATGCCACTCATGATTTGGAATTAGCAGCCATAGTGCATTCCTTGAGAAAATGGAGACACTACTTCATGGGAAAAGGGTTTGAGTTGAGGGCGGACCATAATGGTCTAAAATATTTATTTGATCAACCAAATCTAAATGCTAGGCAAAGCAGATGGTTAGAATTTCTAAGTGAAAATGAATTTGATATAAAGCATATAAATGTGAAAGAGAACAAAGTAGTTGATGCACTTAGCAGAAGAGTGCATGAATTGCATGCTATAACCATTAGCATGTACCAATTAGATTTTAAAGACAGAATTTTGGAGGCTGTAAAATTAGATTTGCAATACAAGGAATTAGTGAAAAAATTACAGCAAGGTAATTTGCAGCATAAAATTCAAGAATACAAGCTAGATAATGATGAAATTATCATGTACAGGGGCATAATTTATGTATCAAATTCTCATGAATTGAAAAATACGATATTGAGATAAATGAAAAATGTACCTTATGTTGGGCACCCAGGTTATTAAAAAACTATTGCAGATATCAAAAGCCATTATTATTGGCCAAGCATGAAGAAAGAAGTTGTTGATTTTATTGCCAAATGTTTGGAATGTCAAAAGGTAAAGGCTAAGCATAGACACCTAGATATTTTTCTACAACCATTACCCATTCCTGGGTGGAAATGGGAAGTTGTAATAATGGATTTCATCACCAAACTTCCCAGAACAAACAAGAAACATGATTATATCATGGTAGTGGTGGATAACCTTATTAAGGTTGCCCATTTTATTCAAGTTAAGTTCACTCACAAGGCATCCAACATTGATGATGTTTATATCAGAGAAATTGCTTGATTACATAGAATGCCTAATACAATTGTGTCTAACGGAGATCCAAAATTAACCTCAAAATTTTGGAAGGGATTATTCAATGGATTTGGAAGAAATTTGAATTTTAGTACAGCTTATGTTTGGAGGCTTATGTTTGTATTAGGCCAGAGAGCCTAGATGTTAAAGGACAATGCACCTATTTTTGTTCTCATTAATATAAAATACATCTTTGTGCGTAGACCAACCATGATAAAAGAGTATGGGGTACTAAACTCCACTAGTTAGGGAAAGGGAGGGGGGGTAAAGTTAAGGAAGAGTGGATAAGCTAGGGAGCTTAAGCCAAAAAGAAATATTATATTAATATTCCTTAAAGTATAAATTATGGATAATTATTTCATCCTAAGTAATAAGGATGGGGAAAAGTGGGCCAAAGTAGATCCCAACATGACAAGTGTCAAGTTGGGAACATACATACATATTGTTTGGACTTAGTTCATTTTTGGAGTCCTTCCATCATTCAACCATGATTACATGATCATTCACACACTCATTGAGCTATTTTCATACCTTCATGTCATTGTACCTGAACGTGTATCCATAACCATACATGTTTGTGTAGCTAGTAGGCTGGGGAGGTGGATTGAAGAAGCAGGTTGTCAGGCCCATGGGATATTGAAGAGAGTTGTTAGGCCCATGAGAAATTTCTCTCTGGGTAAGAGAATTGTTGGGAATTGATTTCTGAAGGTACTAAAATGTAGCTACAGGGCTCTGATATTTCCTTTTCGACTTGTTGTTGAGGACCGGAAAGGAAGTGAGGCAGTCAGAGGACTGTTGAGTAGAGAAAGAGCACACTTCCTTGGGTGGGATAGGGATGTGGGGAATGAGGGACTGTAGGTGTTTAGTTTGAGTTGGCACCTGTGACAGATCCTTTCATGTTGTCTGATATCCATTAGCCTGGTTAGGAATCCCTTTACCCAAGTGGATTTTAGTCCCATCTCGGGGGTGACCCACTGCTGAGAGTGATGAGTAGTGTGGTCTAAGGCTGGGAAGTTCATGGAAGGTCTGCATGTAGTTGGTGACAATATGTTGACGTTCATTTATGAAACACCATCAATGAGAAGGATAGATCTGGTCTGGGGTTGTATACTTAACCCAAGCCATTTGGTATGATCTAACCTGATGGGTTTTATGGCTCTATTAGCCAACTAGGGTCCTAAAAATAACTAAAGGAAATAAACTAACTAAAAAAAGTGATTCTAACAATCGACACAATAA
>JZKD02S0099959.1:0-10998 GCA_000966675.3 Picea glauca
TTATTCTACATGCCTTCTTGTTCCACTTGAACTCCTTTATTAGATTGCGCCTTCAATCCTTCCAAAAAATCACTCTTCATTTCTTTAATCTTTTGATTTTTTTCATGTTTCACACGTGGCAACACTAGACTCAACATCACCATTTCCGTCTCCTCTCCCTCACTCAAATGATGCAAGTTGTATTTCTTTCCATCCTTTTTCTAAGTTATAGGTATTCATCTTACCGTTATGAATATCATTCATATCAAATTTCCAAGGTATTCCCAACATGAAAAGACATGCATTCATGGGGAATATTCCATACATGTTAGAAAAACAGGATTGTGGAACAATAAAATAAAACAAATGTGGAAATAAAACACAGTAGATACACAATACAATAGAGAAACATATATACATGGTTCACCCAATGTGGGTTGTGTCCACCAGAGAAATTTCTAGGTGCTTCCTTTTTATTATCCAACAAAATGAAGAGATACAACCTACATCAGACCTATTGTAACTTAGTCTTCTTTCTCTCACAGTCTCCTCGCTCAGAATACAATATTCACAATGATACATATCTGCAATACAATTCCGTCATAAAAGAGGGTTTCCTTCTAGGGAAGAAAACCCTAGCATAAATTCTACTGTCAGATCTGCGACCTTACAATGAACAGTCCAGGTTTACAATGAAATTACAATATACATTTACAAGGAAATTTTTCCTTCGAGGGCAAGCCCCCCCTGCAACCCCTCCATGTGGAGGGGTTTACAATATTATGGGGTGTATAGTCTTCATGGGGTATAAACATGGCTAAAAACAAAGACCTGTGAATTAGGAAGATAATCAGGCTCCACACCAACAATACAAAACACTATCTTGATAACCCCCAATATGAAAATCAATGTGACATTGTTCTTATACAGTAACTCTATGCCCCATTTTATTTATATTTAAGACACTTTATAAGCATTTATATGAGAGATACATTTTAAATTCAATTTTTGCATAACTTCATAAGGTACAATATTGTATTTGCTACCTCCACCAATAATTAAAGTAGAACACTTACCTTCTATCTTGCAATTTGTCACAAATATAGTCTGCCTATGTTATCGTTCTTTTGCAATCTCCACCTTTGGATGTAAGAATACTCTCTTTAGCATGAAATTCTCTCATTTCTATGCTTTTGTCTCAATAAAGTAACTTATACTATTGTTAATTCTACTACATAGTCGATATGAATTCTAGCCCTTGATTTTCTTCCTCCATCTCCTATAACTCTTCACATTCATAACATTTATGCCCATGACCTCCATGCCTTAAACAAATTCCTTCAAATTGTTACGGACTTAACCTCCCTAATCCCTCACATAGGTAGAATAATATATTTTCTATGTAATAAAGGCTGACATTAGTAAATAAGGCCTAAGTAGGTAGTATAATATGTTTTCTATGTAAATAAGGATGAAAATCGTAAATAAGGCCTATATAATAATGTGAACAAATCAATTGTAAGAAGATTTAATAGAAGCTTCCACTTCTAGAAAGATATTCCTCTAGAATGTTCTTTGGAAGATAGAATTAGTATAAATAGTAGTAGAAGGCATGGGAAAGTCTTATCTTGAGAATTGTTGTAATAAATAATTTCTCTACTAGAGGTTTCCCCCTTGAAGAGGTAAGTGAACATTGCTTTCAATCAATAAAGTTATTATTGTTGGTGTTTTTATTCTCATTATTTTGTTGTTCCGCTGGTATTTACTGAAATATTTATGTTTCTGCTTATTATAATACATCTGGTACCTTACAAGTGGTATCATAGCACTTTCCTCTGCAAAAACAGTGGGAAATTATTTTTCAGGATAGAGATGTTTACTTCCGACATATTTAAAGCACAAAGATACATCGTTTAGTGGGTAAAACTACAACTAGGTAATACTACATTCAAGAAATACATTCAGTTTCATGAGGTTAATCAAAACAAATGTTTCACCTTGTTGGAAACCTATGTAACCCTTGTTGGTACCCCTTTGAGTAGTATAGAATCAAACATAATATGTACATGGCCATCACTCCCATGTACTATCAAGTATATCAGGAGTCCCATAGGTCTTCTGAAACTATCTTTAGATTAGTCGATCGACCACTTGACTACCATAGTGTCACCGAGAACAACACTCGAGAAGATACTCTTTAGTACCTAGGTAATTGGGTAGTACGACTAAGGGTACAATCGAGCCTCCTTAGTTGGTTCCCTGAGATATTGGCCTAAGTACTAATGTTTGACCCCACACATATATCATAGAGCTATAGCACAGGTGTAATGTACCCATCCCCATGTTGGGTCACGCCACTACGAAAATGACCCAATACATTTTTTTGATACTAAGTCAAAATGTGGAAATAACACACAACATGACATCCATACACATGCAAATGTATATGCTGCCTAAAAATGTAGATGCAATAATTTAACTATGTTGAGTAACAACTAAATAACACACAACAACATTCAACCACATAAGTGGTATTTCATATGCATCATTATGCTCACAACAAGCACAATAACTAAAATATCTCAGAGTAAAAATACACAACAACTATACCAACATTTAACATGAGTAAACATAGAAAATAAGAACACTTTTCTTAAACAAATATGAAACCCATTGTAGAGTAAATACATTCCTCCCAATCGTAGGATTGTTGTTCCAGATCTCAACAACAAGCCACCCTTGAGCTGGGGCTATGAATCCATAAGAGATGATGGTCCCTAAGACTGGCTAATGCCCCCCTCTCAACAATCAATTATCACATCAAATTCCAGTCCACCAACGCTCTTCTCCTCAACCTACACAACCCAAGGGATGGAATCCCCCTTCACTGCTCACAGTCCCTCAGGCATTTCCACTCCCCTCTAGGGATTCCAACATAGGTTGGATAAGAATTCTACTTGTTGGGACATCAAGAATTCTACAACTACAACATGAATTCTCCCAACAAGAAAACACGTGCTTCCTTGGTGAATTTCGATAAACACGTTGTTATCACTCTATAAATTATAGGATCAACTGGTGACTGGGATATTATCTGTCTCTAGTGTTTTTGTTGACAAATGATTTTTCATTCTGCAAATAACTTGAAAGAAAAGAAAAAGAAAAGAGAAAGAAAAAGAAAAGAATAAGAAAAGAAAAGAAAAAGGAAAAAAAGAAAAATGAAAAAGAAAGAAAGAAAAGAGGGCATAAAAGAATTGCAATAAAAGCCCCATGCAATAATAGTAACTTGGTCCATACCTTTTGAGCATGGCCAAGTTATTTTTAAATTTGAATGTTGATAGGGTAGTGAATGAATTTGGCTAAACAATTTAATCTTAGCCAAAGTGTCTAGGTTAGATTAGTGAATAAATATGGCCAGACTGTCTAATCTTGGTCAGATAGCCCCACGGTAGAGTAAATTCTTAACTCAACAATTTAATCTGGGTTAATTGTCATAGGAAGATAGGTTAGTATGTAGGCTAGTTGCTTTATTGTTTCATTCCAATAAAACCATCTTGATTTAAATGTTGCACCATGTTTCATATGCTTAGAAGATCGTTTGGTCGAAGCCTCATGGTGGTGTCTACCTGAAAAGTTTGGGGAAAAACCCATAAAATGCATTTATCCTAAGTTTTCTCAGCGCATGTGTTCTCCGCTCCCCATTTACGCTCCCTGCCCATATCAACGGTCCTAATCGTGGTGCCCAGATCTACGGTGTACAGAGCATTCCGGACCCCCCAACCGTTCTTCTTTTAACCGGGGGGGGGTCCGGAATCGCTGATAACATTTGCGCGCATCTGGACGACCCAGGGTTGAGCGCTTAAATCAACGGTCTATATTGGATTCCAGACCCCCCCATCCGTTCTACCTTTAATGGAGGGGGGGGGTCTGGAATGAGTGATAAAGAGCGCGCTTAGATCTACAACTCAGATACAGGTGCACATATCAACGACCCAAAATGGATTTCAGACCCCCCTATGTGATCTTCTTTTAACTGAAAGGGGGGGGGGTCCGGAATGGTTTTCCCCCTCTGGCGGGTCCCTTGTTATACATGTCATAAATCTATTTTCCCTGAAGTCCTATCACCATCTTCTATCTGACAGACCTCTGTCACCTCCAGACGTCACCTTCCACCTTTTCCAAACCGGTCATGTCCCATAACTGCTGTCATTCCTTCCCCCCTTTTCACTCATGGCAAGCTCCTTATTACGAATTTCACCTCCAATCCCTAGCTGCCACATTACCCATCCATATTTTTCACCTGCCATCTCACCCTCAAATGACCCGTTGTCCATTATTTCCCTTACTTTTGATATTCACCCCATCGCACCAGGGAAATTCATCACTTATTCCTCCGTTACATTCCGTCGCCCTCATCCACAGTCAATCGCCCCGACTAACGTTTTGTTTATTGCAGGTATTGTTGCGGAGATGGTGCAAAAATCCAAACAAGCAGAAGGAGAGGAGAATCTGTTTCTCCCGCCTCCTGTCGACTTGGACAAGATGCCACTGGTCGATAAAGACCGATTAATCACAGATACCAAATGCGATTTTGATTTCTTAGACCTCCAGTCATGGCTCAGGGAAGTTTTCCTGGACCAGAGTGATGAAATTGGACTCTAGGAGTCCAATTTACCTCTTTACCTCTTTCCCCAGATCCACCATTTTTCTGAGTTCGCGCTTAAGTGTCAAGCCCACTATATTCCCGAACAAAGAGTCGTCATCTCCTCGTTCGGAGAAATCCTTTTCCTCATCATGCCCGAGTCCATAGACCAGATGATGCAGATCCCCTGAGCCTACTCTGCGTCCCCTTTCAACCTGGAAATCCTTACTGAGTTGTATCAGAAAATGACTTTTCCCCAAAGAGCTCAAATATTCGAGATTTTCCTTCCCACATCCGCTCAATTACCTTCCACAAATCCCCCTTACCTGTCATCCATGTTCTCCATCAAGGGAAATCAGGTCATTTCTTCCCTTTGTACTTTGTTAGGATACTATTCTGACCAGTGGGTAGATGAACCCATTCTGGGTTTTCTATCCATTTTCTCCACTGATGAAAAGCCCACCATCCAGTTTGATTTCAGCACATTCTTGGCAGACAATATTCACGAACATTTCGTGAATTTTGGCACAGAAGGCATGTTCAGATATTCATCAATACTAGCCTACCTGTTCATCTTTTTCGAGGCGGATAAATTTAGTTTTTCCATGCAGAAGATGGATGAAGATGGTAAACCTCAGGCAGTCATAGCATGGACTTCCTTGCTCAAGCAAAACTCCACAGAGTACAGTTTCAAGGCGTTCATTGATCGGTTCTACCACCATGTGGTAAGTATGCTGAGCGGCAGGCCCGAGCCTCGAATAAATGACGAAGTGCAGAAAAGCCTGCATCTCTCGGACAACACAAATACTGGGGATTGGTACCGGTATCAAAATCATATCGATATCAGAGTATACGGGTGTGATTTGGAACCTTATAAGCTCCCCAAGTATTTGTCGGTCAGAATCTTCACTTTAGAATATATAAGGCAGATTATGAATTCAGATGATATCCATTTTGTATCATTGAAGAAAAAGAAACAACTTAGAATCAAGGGGAAAATTGGCTCCTTCATCTGCAACAGTCGTGGCGCTGGGGAAGAAGCAGACCAGATGATGAGAGAAATAAAGTTCTTCCTAATATTCCCATGGCATTATGATCCATGTGGGATCATTTCAGAGATGAGGGTGAAGAACAAAAATATCCCCTACGTTCATGTGTCCAGGCCTGAAATTGAAAAGTTTGCAAATCAGACAGCCTGGAAGCCCAACACATTGATTGAAGTGGAACAGTAGGCTCCCCCAACCACTGTGCCACCAACAACCACGCCATAGGTCCCAAAAGAGAAGAGGCCGAGGTAGGATTTATCTCCGCCTGTCACTGAGGTATCTTCTAAGGAGTTCCAGCTGCACACTAAGAGGCCTAAGACTTCGTCAGTCCTTGGCCTGACAGGGGAAAAAGAAGCCCCGCCTACCACAGTGACCAAGTTGGTTATTCCTTCCTTTGGTTCGAGCCTATATAAGGACATTACCCCAGCATTGCCGAAGAAATCCACAGACTCCCCTTTGAACACTCAGCCAGGAAAGGTGGGACCAAAGCTTAGTATCTTCGAGAAGTATGAGTTGATCAAGAAAAAGAACCAGACCCTTACTAGCAGTACTTGCGCTCATTTTTGGAAGTAGGCGTCGACTGCGCGACATCGGCTTCTATCTGCAATTGACACAGAAAAGGGAAGAATGCACATGGCCTTCCTCCAGGCACAGGTACTAGATCCCAAGGTGATCACCGACTACAAGAGAGCCACCTTCAAATTCTATACGAAGGACGTGCACCTAGCCGATCAGATGGATCTACACAAGCAAACCGGAGAAATGGTTTTCTATACGTTGGCACATGCTTCCGCTTCTACAGCCAAATTGCAGGTGTCACTGAACAATGTTCAAACACAACTCAAAATGGAGAAGATATCGTCCTTCGCAAAAGACAATAGAATCAAAACTTTGGAGGAGTTGGTCCTCAAGATCGGTTATGATCCTTCGAACGTCAAAGAAACATAGGAAATGATAAAGAAGAAGAACGTTGATATAGCATCCTTGAGGAAACAACTGAAGCTCCCGCCCACAGAGGACTCACAGGCGAAGGAGATAGCAAAGAAAGAAGGCAAGAAGGATGAGATGCTAAAGCTGCTCATGGAGCAGAACGCACAACTTAGAGAAATGGAAGCTGAGATGGAGAAACTGTTAAAAGAGAAATAGCAACTGAAGCCAATGGAAGTCATTCCATTGAGTGCTATCCCAATTGTAGGAGTAAGCACAACATCAGTGACAGCAGTCTCATCCACGAATCCATCGACATTTTAGGAGAAGACAACTGATCTGGATAAATCCATGGAAAGGATGAACCTGCAGGAGACAAAGATCAGTAGGCTAAAAAAGGAGATTGAGAACTTGCAGGAACTCAAATCTTCCTTCCAGACCATCCTATCTAAGGAAAAGAAGGTGACAGAGCAGCTCAAGCAGGAGCTACAGCAGCTCCGGAAATAAACAGTGGCAGGAAAGACATTGGCCGAGGTCAAAGAGAGTGTATGGACATACATCACTAAGTCCATGAATGAGATATGGCCCATGATCCAGATCATGTTTGAACAGAATGAGTTAGTCTAGAGGAGAAAACAAGCCATTGAGAAAATCAGAGTAGAATTGGGAGATAGGCCAACACAGGCAAACGAGATCATCAAGTTCCTAAATTCCAAGACCAGGGAAGAGTTGGAAGAGCTGAAGATTGAAGACAAAACAAAGACCATCCTTGAGGTCAAAAGAGTTTTGACCAAGAGAGGACTAATGCTTCAACTGGAAGAAAAGTTTCAGGCCATGGACTAGGGGGTACAAAGGTTATTCAGTAATATTGAGGCTCTCCAGAAGAAAGGTCTACCTGGTTTGAAGGTTATTAATGATAAACTGATGACACTCCCAGATTATAAGAAAATATTGGCTGATGTGTCTAAGGACAGTTCAAAGTTTACAGGGATTCAAGGGAGCATCACCAACAAGGCATTCCTGGATGCCCTTCAGTGGGACATCAGTATCCAACACGAGATTCGATACATATATCTCACCAAGCCTACATTTGCCAAGTATACAGAAATGGACGAAGTGTATCGAAGACTGCTCAAAGTCAACATGCCCAGTCATCTCAGATGGGAGGAACTCTGTGATCTGATCGATTAGTAGATGGGTTGTCCAGGTCCAGTCATTTGTCGAGTTAGATGAGGTCATGCAAAGGCTTCATCAATGGTCTACCCAGAAATCAACGTGCAGTTACACCAAGTCATCAAGCAGTTCCTAGATTTAGGAAATTTGTTAAATTAGTTAGGCTAAAAATGGATTTAGCACGTCCTGGTCATTTATGACAGGACCATTTGTAATTTGAGTTATAAATACTTCACCTTTCGTAGTATTGAGGGTTGTTGATCTTCACACCCTAACGCTATTCAGACTGTAATATTTTTGAAGAGATCTTCCCTTAATAAAAAGGAGGCACTTTTACAGAATTCTTGCGTGTATTCACTGGTGATGTTTTCTCTCTAAGTTGAATGTTATTCTTGCTTTGTGATCATCTTGTTTTCTAATTCTAATATTTAAGAGTAACGAATGTTGCAGGATTTATCTCGTATACCCTATTTCTGACTCGAAAGATTTTAGTGTTTTTCTTCTGGTATTTTCAATAAAGGAATTCTTAATTGCTTCTTTGTTGAAATTATCTTTCTCATCTTTTCAGCTAATCATCATTTAAGCTGCTAAAATATCCAGTGATTATATTATCTCGCCCTGTGAAAGTTTTTCCTTTGCGTTTCTGGTTTGTATTTCATATTTTATTAAACACAGACCCCATATCCCAATGGATGTGTAGACTATCTCAACCAATTTGAAAAATACTTTGACAACAAAACCGACCTATTTCTTTACCTAGCCTAATATCTAAAATTGGAAACATAGATAAATCATATAGAGAGATCCCTCTCTGAAGTTGGAAGGGCTAGATCTCAGCTTCAAAAGTGGTTGGATAAAGTTACCTTTGTAGATTTCTTCTATTTTCAACCTCTAGGAAATTTACCAAGTGCTAACATACTGGCGACTCCACTGGGGACAAACTAAAAATTGATAATTGCACGTTTTCTTTTCCCTAAAAAGAAAGTTTGTTCCTGGAATATTGCAAACTTGAGAAGAAAGTAATGTTTAGAGGTTGATTGAACTTTTGTACATATTATTTTCGGACTCACAAAACTAAATATATATATATATATAACCAAAAAGAATTTTGGCTCCCAAGAAATTTTATACTCGATCTCATCCAGACCCAGAACCTGCGATAGTGACAGATAACCCTGAATAGTTGCTCAGGAAAAAGACCTTAGCTAAAGGCTTAGTGAGTCATATTCCCCTTCATAAGTCCCTGTCCCTTTCAAGGAAACCCGTTACCTTTCAAAGCCCTAACCTTGATACCTTTCCACAGCAAAGCCTGGTTAGAACACGATTCGATAGTTTTGTGACTGGAATCATTTTTGACCCAACTATTTTGCAACCCTGAACCCCCAAAGTTTTGTCTCCCACAACTAAACCGCAAATCACTCCCTCAGTGCTATCCAGTCCCTCCTTTTCCTTGTCTTTAGTCGCTACCTCACCGATCATCCAGGTTGTCATCCCACCTCCTCCACCCATCATGGTAGCTTGATATGCTCCCTTGTTTTTGGTTGTGCCTTTACATGCCATGCCCCAAGACTATAAAACAAGACTTCTACATTTCGATGCAACAGGACCTTTGAGCGCACAACAACACGCAGATAAAATGAATGATTATTATGATCTGCATGAAGTTGATGAAGCTGACATTAAAATGAGATTGTTTGCCCAAAGTTTGACAGGTGATGCTAAAAAATGGTACAAAGGTTTGCGTGCCGCCTCAGTCCTTGACCTCACCGCATTCCAAAGAAGTTTTCTTGACAGATGGGAGGTAAAGAAAAACCCTCTGCAAATTTTGTCAGAATATGACAATATTATAAGAAATCAAGGTGAGACAGTGTAAGATTACTGCACTCGTTTCAATAATCTATATAACACAATCCCAGTCGAAATCAAACCCCCACAAGGTTTGGCATTGATAAAATTCCCCGATGGTTTTGACAATGACATGTCATACCAACTAAGGGAAAGAAATTCTACCACCCTGGAAGACATGTAGAAAAGTGCTATAAGTGTGGAGGCCAATTTTTTGGCAAAAAGGGCATGTCAGAGGTCAGAGAGGAGAGTCACAATTAAAGAAGAACCTTCCACATCGACTTCAGATTCCAAATTGGATTCTTTGGCCAGAGCAGTGGAAAGAATGATGGAAAGACTTACTGTGTCGGACAAAAATCCTCCAAGAGATAACCCACCAACTCCTCAGGTTCGGAACCCTAACTTTAGGAGAAACCCTCCTCAAATCAGACAGAGAGATCCTAGGGATCAAAGAGAGTAGAGGGTTCCATATTAGCAGATCATACCTCCCCTACAAGAAAACTATGTTGATGAAGGGGAGGAAGTGATTGAGGAATTGGAGGATACTCACATAAATCTCATGGGAATTCACGACAACGAAGCTATTTTCCTTACCCAAGAAGAGCAAGAACTTTTTCTTCTCAACCAAACAAAAGTAAGTGAAGAAGCTGAAGATGCAGAATAACAGGCATTCGAAAATGCCATTTTAGAGGTACACCAACAGTATAATCTGCGGAGTAAAAAGACAGAAGGAAGTTCCCAAGAAAAGGCAATTGAAACAAAGAAGATAGTCGAAACCAAGAAGGCCTCTGAGCCAGTTGCCGAGGAGATTCCTGAGAAGAGCACTGTCAAATCTCCCTCAAAGAAAAACCTTATTATTCTGAAAAGCCGTCACAGCCCGAGGTTTCACCTGTTAATCTACCAAGTACTTCCGGACAGAAGAATATGGTGGACAAAATAGAATTGATGAGCCAAGGCAGAGCTCCTACACCTTTCAGCATGGAGGGGGAATTGGACAAAGTAAAAATTCCCATCCCACTTACCGAGTTGATGAACAAAGACGTCTATTGTTCACAGGTGATTAAAGCACTGACCATTGAGCCTGACATAGGCACAAAGGCCTTAACCATTGGATCAGCAAATCATTCAGATACCGTGAACCTTATAGATGATCAACCCAAGATTCTGTTCGGACCTGAAGTAGATGGTTGAGATGATACTGGTGAGGTTGCTCCTTTTTACATCAGTCTAAACATACATGGTCTGATTTTGCATAACGCTATGCTAGATTCGGGTGCTTCCCACAATCTGATGCCCAAAGAAGTAATGGAGAAACTGGGACTGGAGGTCACCAGACCTTACAAGGATTTACACTCATTCGACTCCAATAAAGTTAGATGTATTGGT
>JZKD02S0099992.1:0-10770 GCA_000966675.3 Picea glauca
ATTGTAGATATTGTACATTTTGTGAATAAGTTATATTTCAGTTAGTAGTTAGATAGTTAATTAGTAGTTAGTAGATTGTATTTATAGAATAGTTAGATTAGTTTAGTTTGTTTTAGTAGTTAGTTTTAATTAGATTAGTTTAGTAGTTTGTTTTTATTTATTGTTAGTTAGTTTCGTTTGTTTTATTTAGTTTTAGTTAGATTAGTTAGTTTAGATTAGTTTTATTTTTTGTTTTCTTAGGACCTTAGATCGGCTAACGGAGCCACTAAACCCGTCAGGGTGGTTCATCCCAAACGGCTTGGGTTATTAGACAACCCCGGACCGGTTCCACTCTCTCAGTTGATGGACGGTCAATTTCGCCCGTCAACAAATGGCGCTAGAAGGAGGGCATGAACTTAATTGATGGAACGAGGTGGTCGCAAGACTCCTCCACCCCCTAATCGCTCACCTATAGTGACTAGAAGTCGTTCACACGATAATATTCCCCTTCAAACAGCAACTACTTCAACCGACGATCAACAGATCACAGTTGAGCTAGCAACCCCTAATCCTACAGGTGGTGACATACAAGAGATTGTCCGCCAATATCTTATAAAAACTCATAGTGCCTTAGCCCGTTTGAGGCAACCAAACCGTCCGTGGGGTCAACCTTTGGATTTCTCTGATATCAGAGAACAATTAGGTGGCACTAATCCTACTGTGAATCCTTCATATCCAATCTTAAATCCTGCTACAGGAGGATCTGGGATACCTCCTTCACCACCTCCATCATCTCCTTCCTCTTCTGGAGGAGACTTCTGTGACGAAGGCAATTCCCCTTCTCAGCCTTCCACACCCACTACCCCAATGGTAAATCAGAACAATCCTGCTAGACCATGGCTTGATCAGGATGTTGTAGCTGTACCTAGAGCCCAGCATCCTTTACCTAAACACCTGGAGAAATGGCTTCCCAAGTTTGACCCTGACTCAAAACAGATAGTTGAAGATCACATTAAAAAATTTATGTTAGCCATAAGACTCTGCAATGTTGAACATGAATATGTTGTATGTAGGTTGTTCCCTTATACTTTCGAGGGTAATGCATCAAAATGGTACTTTGCCCAGTAACCCCATACCATCGTGTCTTGGGAAAAGTTTGAGTCATGATTTTTGGAAAAGTTCGGAGACGGTAAGCCTCCGGAAGTCCTAGTCATGGATCTTTCTAGCCTAAAAATGAACCCAAAAGAAAAAGTTAAAGACTTTAATCAGAGATTCTTAACACTCAAAAACCGAATCCCTTTCGATTCCATGCCTGCTGAGAGTCTTATAATAGCTTACTACACTAAATCTTTGCATCAAAGTATAGCTATTTGGGTTAAACGATCTAAGAAAGCCATGTTGTTAGAGACCTTCGAAGAGGCCAGCCAGATTGAAAAAGACATAATTAGTCTTAAAGACTCTACTAGCAACGAAACTGAGACTAGTTCTTCTTCCAGGAAGAAGATCGAAATCCTCCCCAGACCCACTCAAAGTAAAACACAACCTGAAAACTCTGATTTGGAAAACTTAACCAAAGTTGTTCAAAAACTRTCAAATCAAGTTATAGACTTGAAAAGGTCRACCRAAGAAGCTTCCTCTAGMAAAGGAMCTTACAAACCCYCGTTCYGKAAGCCTTTTCCTACCAACCGACCTAACMCAACCACCGAAGGCCTTAATCTAGAAAGTTKGCAATGTGCTCTTCAAACAATTCTAGAAGCCCAAGATAACTTGATGCCTCCTGAGATCCCTGAGGAGGTAGTTGAACAAGAGACAGTTCAAGAAGAAGAATCTTCTCCAAACATTTTTGGACACTTCTCGGATAGCATCTTCCAAGCTAACTTCGAGACAGTTCATCCTTATAACACTAGGAGTAAGACAACAAATAAAACTTCTTCTGAAAATACTACAACTTCGCCTCCAAAGAAATCTAAATTAGTTGAAACTAAACAAAGTAATGTGAACCCCAACTTAGATTATGATGTTGTTGAAGATCTTAAAAAGTTGAGGGCTAACATTTCTATTTATGAGTTATTGAAATTTTCGTTTTTGTTACAAAAAATGTTGCAAAATATTTCAGAGAACGGAAAAAATGGTAATTCTAATGGTAACAAGGTTGTGCGAAACAAAGTCCCTCAGAAGACTTCCACTAAAAACAATCCTGATCCTCAAGATAAAGGAAGACTTCCTGTAAGTAATGTCAATAATGTAAATAATGTAGATAAAGTAGCTTTAGAAACAACGAGTAAAAAGCCACAAGCTACTACTCTGAGTACTCGCAAAAATGTACCTCCTTTCCTATTAACTTTCGATATTTTTAATAGAAACATGCACAATTGCATGGTAGACTCAGGGGCGTCATCCAATGTGATGCCTTGGTCTGTTTTCCAAAATATTAATGCAGAAGTTGAACCATCTTCTTTGAAAATCATACAACTTGATCGGACAAATGTCAAAGTTATAGGCGAACTAAAGAATGTGCTAATTCGATTATCGTCTAACCCAAAGGTTCATCAAGTTATTGATATAATTTTTGTGGATATTCCAGGAGTGTATGGTCTGATTTTGAGCAGGGACTGGTCGGATCAGTTACATGGTTATTTCGTGACAGATTGGTCTCATCTATGGCTTCCAGACAATGGCAAGCCTAATAAAATAAAAGTGAATCGTGAGCACTACCTTAAGTTCACGGTCACAGATTTGAACGACCCCAATGAACCATATACACCTCCTGCTGATTCACCTGAAGTACAAGGGATGGACACCTTCTTCGGCAATTTCATGGCCGAGGTTTCAACTATCACCAATCTAGAACAACAGTCCGAGATTGTAGCATATTTTCATCCTGCAACTTCGACGCAACGATCCCATGTACCCGATGCAAATCAAATTTGGTCTCTGTATTTCGACGGGTCAAAGTCCAAAGAAAGAGCCAGAGCTGGCTGCGTCATTATTGATCTGGCAGGTAATAAAACATTGATAACATGTAGGTTGGAATTTGAATGTACTAACAATACTGCAGAATATGAGGCTTTACTGCAAGGACTCAGAAAAGATTAGGATATGAACATTCAAAATTTAACCGTCTTTGGTGACTCTGAAATAGTGGTTAGACGGGTAAGAGATTATATCCACTGTCCGTCTCCGCATCTCAAAAGCTACCAGTCTGAGGTATGGAACTTAATGAATAAATTTTCTGCTTTCAATATAAATTCCATTCCCAAATTGAATAACTCTGAAGCAGACTTATTAGCTAATGTAGCTTCTAAACTTCTTCCTGCAGAAGTCTTGTCCCCAGACGCATTCTCCGTTGAGCTGCTGTTTCGGCCATCTATTCCTGACAACATCATGAACTGGAGAGTATTTGACGACGATCAGCAGATTATTAACTTTCTGCACATGGAAGAAACCTTTCAAGGCGCGGTGATAGACGAACGCACGCACGATGACAATTTGTGCGATTTCACGGTAATACCAGATCCGAGGACTCCTGAATCTTCATCGGATATGGTAAACTCGATCCCAAAATCTGTAATTAGATTAGAGAATTTTTATGATTTTCAAGATAAATTTAAAAAGATGGTCAACTGTAAAACCAATAGTTCCTCGTTATCTTATGAAAAAGTAAACTTAGGAACCAATGAAAATCCTCAGTGCATTAATCTAGGCTTGGGATGTTCTCGAAAAGAAAAAGCTGCATTCATTAAATTGTTCAAAGAATTTAAAGATGTCTTTGCATGGACGTATGATGACCTTAAAACATTCGACCCTAATATCATACAGCATGTCATCCCGATGAAGCCTCAAACCTTACCCTTTCAACAAAAACTGAGGAAGATGCATCCTAAACTTGAACCAACCATTCAAAAAGAATTGAATAAGATCCTAAATGCTAAGATAATTTTTCCTGTTAGGCACACTCAATGGGTTTTTAACCTTGTCCCAGTCCAGAAGAAAAATGGGGAAATTCAACTCTGTGTCGATTTATGAAACCTTAACAGAGCGTCTGATAAAGACAACTATCATGTTCCGCCCATGGAACAAATCCTTCAACAGGTATATGGTTTTGAGAGGCTATATTTATTGGATGGTTTCTTTGGATACAACCAAGTCCTGATGTCTCCACCAGACCAACTAAAAACTACCTTTCGTACTCCGTGGGGCACTTATGCTTATCTCAAAATGCCTTTTGGATTGATTAATGTCGGTGCCACTTTTCAGAGAGCAATGGACATTGCTTTCCGAGGCTTAATCAATCAGACCGTCATAGTTTAATTAGATGATGTGACTGTATTTTCTAAAAACAAAAACGATCATCTAGCTCACTTACGAGCCGTCCTACTGCGATGTCGTAAATACAGCATCTCCTTGAATCCCAAAAAGTCCATCTTTGCGGTAGAACAGGGTAAACTCCTAGGATTCATTGTGTCTAGTGAAGGGATTATTATTGGCCCCGAGAAGACTCAAGTCATCGCAAAACTTCCCCCTCCTACATCCAAAAAATCCATGCAGTCTTTCTTAGGCCAGATTAACTTCGTGAGAAGATTTGTCCCCAGTTTCTCCGAAATGGTTAGGCCTTTACAGAACTTGATTAAGAAAGACACCCAATATCACTGGGGACCCCTTGAAAACCAAGATTTTAACGCAATAAAAAAGGCCATAATAGACGCTCTGTCTCTCATGAGCCCAGATTTTTCACAAGACTTTACACTCTACACTTTTTCTTCTGACCATTCCTATGCAGCCGTCCTAACCCAAAAGAATGTCGAAAACAACGAAGTACCCATCGCCTTTATGAGCTCCTCTTTCAAAGGCACTCAACTTAATTACCCAGCGGTGGATCGGAAATCCTACGCTGTTTTCAAAGAAGTTAAACACTTCCGGTCCTATCTTTTGAAGTCAAGGACGAAAGTCATTGTCCCCTACCCAGCCGTGAGGAACTTGTTAGTGCAGAAGGAACTAGGAGAAAAGAGAGCCAACTGGGTCACTTCTTTGCAGGAGTATGACTTAGAAATTACCCCAGCTTAGATAGTGAGAGGCCAAGGGTTATGCAAGTTAGTTGTTGATTCAGCAGCAGGACAGCAAGAAGAGAGTGATACGTCAAACCTAGGACAAAGCGATTAAAGTCTAGTCTGTTGCACACAAAACTCTGTCAGTCCTTGGTACGATGATATAAGATTTTGTCTTGAACAGGGATCAGCCCCACATCACCTTGACCCCGCTAAAAAAAGAGCGTTGAGACTAAAGTCTGCCTCCTTTCATCTGGTTAATGGTATCCTGTTTTGTCAGAGTTTTGATGACGTACTGATGTGTTGTCTTGAAAAAGACGAAACATAAAAAGTCTTGCTCGAGTTGCAGGCAGTAGAATTTGGTGGCCATTTTGGTGGTGACACCACTACTCATAAGGTTTTAAGAGCCGGTTATTACTGGCCCACGCTTTTTAGAGATTCCCATGCCTTGTGTCGTAAATGTATTATCTATCAGAAAGCATCAAGGCGGTTACAAAAACCAGCCTTTCCTCTGCAACCCGTTTCGGTAGATTCTCCTTTTTAGCAGTGGGGCCTTGATATCATAGGTCCGATCAATCCCCCATCCTCGCAACAACACAAGTTTATTGTGACAGCCACAGATTACTTTACTCGATGGCCTGAAGTTGTTGCATTAAGAACTGTCAACACCAGTTAGGTAATTGCCTTTCTAAATTCGAATATTATCACTCGTTTCGGTATCCCTGACTGTTTAGTTTTTGATAATGCTTCTTATTTTTCCTCTCTTGAGATGAGCGAGTTCGCTTTGGAAAAAGGAATTAAGTTGAAGTATTCTGCGAGTTACTACCCCCAGGGCAACGAACTGGCAGAATCAACAAACAAGAACTTGATTAAAATAATCAAGAGAACGGTGGTTGAAAATCACAAGAATTGGCACAATGCACTGCTTAACGCATTATGGGATGATAGGGTTACGCCAAAATCTGTTATAGGTAACTCCCCCTTTTTTTCCCGTTTATGGCAGAGAAGCAATTTTGCCACCTCACATTCTTCTTCCTTCACTACAATTGTCGCAGAAAGTCCAAGAAGAAGATTGTCCCCCTTTGGAAAATCGAATTAACACTTTGATGAAGCTAGAAGAGGTAAGAACCCAAGCTAAGCGTAAGTTAGATAAACATCAACAATTGGTTAAAAGTTGGTTCGATTCTAATTCTGCTTCTGATAGGAATTTTGAAGTAGGTGACCTCGTCTTGAAGTGGGACAAACCACACGAGGGAAAGGGAGAGCACACAAAATTTCAAAACTTATGTCTTGGACCATTTTTAATTGTTGAAAAGTTGGGTCCTAGTTATTTTCGATTGCAGAATCTTGAAGGGCAGCTTGACACCTACCCGGTGAATGGCCAAGCCTTGAAGAGATACTTTGCTTGATAACTACCCTTGTATATTATGTAAATATTTTATTTTTGCTTTTTCGTTTGCTTTCTGTTTTTTATTTGCGTTTGAATTTATCAGTTTGCATTTTTGGACATACACATACCTGTACACTGAACTATTCAGACAAAGATAAAAGAGATTTTCTTCGCTGAAATAACTTCCGAAAAATCTGTACAAACATCAATGGTATATTTCTGAAATATATATCTATGTTGGAAAAGTCTATTGTTTGAAAGAAGTTTACCGATTTCGATCTCTGAGTAAAGTTCGTCATGATCATCTATTATCTTTTTACGCTGTCCCTTTTCCGTAAAGGAATGACTCAGAATATGTCTCCCTGCTTTAAGAAGCTGTTGTTTGTAAATAAAACATCTCTGGATCTAAATAAAGGACAGTTCTAAAAAATTCTGATGAGGTCTGAAAAAAATATGTTAAAATATCATGATTTTTAGCGTCACCCCACTCAACTATATATCTATGAAAAGAAAAGAAAAATTATGAATAAGAGTTGTGGGAAGTTCTTGTAAACCCGTCGGGATGCTGAACAGGTCTGCTGGCAGCGGGTAAATGCATGCATGGCACCAAGACAACTTCGTCGGGGTACTGAACAGGCCCACTAGCAGCGAAGCAATGTCGGGTATACGAAAATTTGCAAAAAAGAAACCTCTTTAATGTCCTTTATTCTGATCCAGAACTTATTGGCAGGATACAGATGTCAGAGTGGGTTAAATGGAAACCCTGTCGAGGCTATGGACGCCTTCTAGCAGCAGTGGCTATGCCAAAAGTATTGAAGATTTTCTCTTTAATATCGTGACTTGTTGATCTTAAGATTGTTATCAGTTTTCATATTTTGAAACACTGCTGGAATAATTGGTTAATGATGATGTTCATACGATTTTCTGGTTGTTATTTTTGAGTTAAAATTTTCTTTGTTGTCCTAATCTGAATTTGTTTCTTTTGACAGAGAAAACTGCTTCTACCACTGTGTCACCATTGTTGGCAGCCAATTAACATTTTTCCATTTCCTTATAAGNGGGGCACTTATGCTTATCTCAAAATGCCTTTTGGATTGATTAATGTCGGTGCCACTTTTCAGAGAGCAATGGACATTGCTTTCCGAGGCTTAATCAATCAGACCGTCATAGTTTACATAGATGATGTGACTGTATTTTCTAAAAGCAAAAACGATCATCTAGCTCACTTACGAGCCGTCCTACTGCGATGTCGTAAATATAGCATCTCCTTGAATCCCAAAAAGTCCATCTTTGCGGTAGAACAGGGTAAACTCCTAGGATTCATTGTGTCTAGTGAAGGGATTATTATTGGCCCCGAGAGGACTCAAGTCATCGCAAAACTTCCCCCTTCTACATCCAAAAAATCCATGCAGTCTTTCTTAGGCCAGATTAACTTCGTGAGAAGATTTGTCCCCAGTTTCTCCGAAATGGTCAGGCCTTTACAGAACTTGATTAAGAAAGACACCCAATATCACTGGGGACCCCTTGAAAACCAAGATTTTAATGCAATAAATAAGGCCATAATAGACGCTCTGTCTCTCATGAGCCCAGATTTTTCACAAGACTTTACACTCTACACTTTTGCTTCTGACCGTTCCTATGCAGCCGTCCTAACCCAAAAGAATTTCGAAAACAACGAAGTACCCATCGGCTTTATGAGCTCCTCTTTCAAAGGCACTCAACTTAATTACCCAGCGGTGGATCGGCAATCCTACGCTGTTTTCAAAGAAGTTAAACACTTCCGGTCCTATCTTTTGAAGTCAAGGACGAAATTCATTGTCCCCTACCCAGCCGTGAGGAACTTGTTAGTGCAGAAGGAACTAGGAGAAAAAAGATCCAACTGGGTCACTTCTTTGCAGGAGTATGACTTAGAAATTACCCAGCTCAGATAGTGAGAGGCCAAGGGTTATGCAAGTTAGTTGTTGATTCATCAGCAGGACAGCAAGAAGAGAGTGATACGTCAAACCTAGGACAAAGCGATTAAAGTCTAGTCTGTTGCACACAAAACTCTGTCAGTCCTTGGTACGATGATATAAGATTTTGTCTTGAACAGGGATCAGCCCCACATCACCTTGACCCCGCTAAAAAAAGAGCGTTGAGACTAAAGTCTGCCTCCTTTCATCTGGTTAATGGTATCCTGTTTTGTCAGAGTTTTGATGACGTACTGATGTGTTGTCTTGAAAAAGACGAAACATAAAAAGTCTTGCTCGAGTTGCAGGCAGTAGAATTTGGTGGCCATTTTGGTGGTGACACCACTACTCATAAGGTTTTAAGAGCCGGTTATTACTGGCCCACGCTTTTTAGAGATTCCCATGCCTTGTGTCGTAAATGTATTATCTATCAGAAAGCATCAAGGCGGTTACAAAAACCAGCCTTTCCTCTGCAACCCGTTTCGGTAGATTCTCCTTTTTAGCAGTGGGGCCTTGATATCATAGGTCCGATCAATCCCCCATCCTCGCAACAACACAAGTTTATTGTGACAGCCACAGATTACTTTACTCGATGGCCTGAAGTTGTTGCATTAAGAACTGTCAACACCAGTTAGGTAATTGCCTTTCTAAATTCGAATATTATCACTCGTTTCGGTATCCCTGACTGTTTAGTTTTTGATAATGCTTCTTATTTTTCCTCTCTTGAGATGAGCGAGTTCGCTTTGGAAAAAGGAATTAAGTTGAAGTATTCTGCGAGTTACTACCCCCAGGGCAACGAACTGGCAGAATCAACAAACAAGAACTTGATTAAAATAATCAAGAGAACGGTGGTTGAAAATCACAAGAATTGGCACAATGCACTGCTTAACGCATTATGGGATGATAGGGTTACGCCAAAATCTGTTATAGGTAACTCCCCCTTTTTTTCCCGTTTATGGCAGAGAAGCAATTTTGCCACCTCACATTCTTCTTCCTTCACTACAATTGTCGCAGAAAGTCCAAGAAGAAGATTGTCCCCCTTTGGAAAATCGAATTAACACTTTGATGAAGCTAGAAGAGGTAAGAACCCAAGCTAAGCGTAAGTTAGATAAACATCAACAATTGGTTAAAAGTTGGTTCGATTCTAATTCTGCTTCTGATAGGAATTTTGAAGTAGGTGACCTCGTCTTGAAGTGGGACAAACCACACGAGGGAAAGGGAGAGCACACAAAATTTCAAAACTTATGTCTTGGACCATTTTTAATTGTTGAAAAGTTGGGTCCTAGTTATTTTCGATTGCAGAATCTTGAAGGGCAGCTTGACACCTACCCGGTGAATGGCCAAGCCTTGAAGAGATACTTTGCTTGATAACTACCCTTGTATATTATGTAAATATTTTATTTTTGCTTTTTCGTTTGCTTTCTGTTTTTTATTTGCGTTTGAATTTATCAGTTTGCATTTTTGGACATACACATACCTGTACACTGAACTATTCAGACAAAGATAAAAGAGATTTTCTTCGCTGAAATAACTTCCGAAAAATCTGTACAAACATCAATGGTATATTTCTGAAATATATATCTATGTTGGAAAAGTCTATTGTTTGAAAGAAGTTTACCGATTTCGATCTCTGAGTAAAGTTCGTCATGATCATCTATTATCTTTTTACGCTGTCCCTTTTCCGTAAAGGAATGACTCAGAATATGTCTCCCTGCTTTAAGAAGCTGTTGTTTGTAAATAAAACATCTCTGGATCTAAATAAAGGACAGTTCTAAAAAATTCTGATGAGGTCTGAAAAAAATATGTTAAAATATCATGATTTTTAGCGTCACCCCACTCAACTATATATCTATGAAAAGAAAAGAAAAATTATGAATAAGAGTTGTGGGAAGTTCTTGTAAACCCGTCGGGATGCTGAACAGGTCTGCTGGCAGCGGGTAAATGCATGCATGGCACCAAGACAACTTCGTCGGGGTACTGAACAGGCCCACTAGCAGCGAAGCAATGTCGGGTATACGAAAATTTGCAAAAAAGAAACCTCTTTAATGTCCTTTATTCTGATCCAGAACTTATTGGCAGGATACAGATGTCAGAGTGGGTTAAATGGAAACCCTGTCGAGGCTATGGACGCCTTCTAGCAGCAGTGGCTATGCCAAAAGTATTGAAGATTTTCTCTTTAATATCGTGACTTGTTGATCTTAAGATTGTTATCAGTTTTCATATTTTGAAACACTGCTGGAATAATTGGTTAATGATGATGTTCATACGATTTTCTGGTTGTTATTTTTGAGTTAAAATTTTCTTTGTTGTCCTAATCTGAATTTGTTTCTTTTGACAGAGAAAACTGCTTCTACCACTGTGTCACCATTGTTGGCAGCCAATTAACATTTTTCCATTTCCTTATAAG
>JZKD02S0100014.1:5786-24733 GCA_000966675.3 Picea glauca
GTTGACTGCGTATTAATCCAATGGTTGACTAAAAATTTGTGAGGGTTCACATTATAAATACAATTTTTTTATTTTTTGAAAATTTTTAAACATTTTTAAATTATTTTATTGGCTATTAAAAATGAACTTGAACCGGTAATTCATCGAGTTCTGTATTTAGATTTTGAGCTCTCAAAACCTGACTTGGAACCTTTAGGGCCTTTTAGAGACTTCAATTTGGACATAATGGGGCTGAAGTTGGTCCAAGTCTGTATATACTATAAACTCAGCGTCATGTCCTGGAAAATACTTGCTCGGGAATCGGACACCGGCACTAACCCTTGCCCACCCAACCAAATGTAGTTGGCTTCCACAGATTTAAATTCGAGATAATTACTTGCATCGGCATTATTATGTACAGGAATGATTTCCTTTGATTTAGTTATAAATCCTCGTGAATTGTCACCAACTACATTGCGTAGATCGTCGTCAATTTAAATCAATTTCGGGATTAAAACGTGAATTTACCTTTCAATGTTGTTTATGTACTGATCGTAATCGTATAGATATACCTATTTACTATTTTTATTGTTCAACATGTATTTCTCAACTAACTTGGTAAGGACTGCTTTGCTACTCAACCTTTGTTTAAATTATCAAAGAGTAATATTACATGAATTATTTAAAATAATTGGATAAATTTTATTTTGTTAAAATTGAATACTTTATATTATTTTATATGGTTAATATGATAACATTTGTTTAATAATATTTTATGTTATATAGTTTTCTATGATAATATTTTTCAAATTAATAATATTGTATTATTCATGAATAATAATATATGAGTTATTTAGAATGATTGGGTAAATTTTATTTTTATTAAAATTGGATACTTTATATTTTAATGTTTTAGTTTATATAGTTTATATGATAACATATTTTCAAATTAATACTTTAATATTCTAGCTAGTTCAATTATTCCATTTCCAAACCTACTAGGCATGGATTAAGTTGCCATACAACCCTTATTTTATTTTATATAGTTTATATGATAACATCTTTTCAAATTAATACTTTAACACTCTAGCCAGTTCAATAATTCCATTTTAAATCTACTTGGCAGAAGACTAAATTGCCATACAACCCTTATTTTATTTAACAGATCCAAAATTATAAAAAAAATTATATTCCATTTTATATAATATATATGGTTTACTTTCTACGTACTAATAAAAAAAATTCCATAAATGGAACATTAATCATCACTCACTTTACAGGGCACGATTATATCTTACATGTGAACATGAAATACATGAAATATAAATCTCATTTTGATTTCCATTGATGACGAAGAGAGAGGACACAGAGATATGGAAATTTTCATATCAACTTTCAACTTATTTTATTCATTATTATTTATCACCTAATCATATTAATATAGTAATTTATGGAATATAATGATTAGGTTACAAGAAAAAAAAAATAATGATTAGGTTAAGTGTAAAAAAAATAAACATTGCTAAGATAAAAATAAATTCTCACGAGTTTTATGGTTAATTTCTAAAACATCATGGGATGAAAGAGTGTGTCACCTTTGTGACACTAAGAAGGTTAAAGATTAAAAACACTTTCTCTTAGATTATCCAGCCTATACCCATATTAGATCTCATTTTCAAAATATTGATCACACTACCAACCTTCCTAACCTCTTAACTCAACAAAAGTATGGTGATCTTGGAAAGCTTCTTTTAATGCTTTTCGAGCACAAAAACAAAATTCTAAAAAATCACAAGTAATCACTTACCCTCTTAAGATCCGATAGACCAATTAAGTCTTAGTAGACGTTAATCATCATCATCATCATATTTTTAATTATTCACCCACCTAATTAATTATCACTTTAAATTCTACATTTTGTTAATATATGCCAAGTAACATCACAATTGCTTCCTTACTAGAATAATATAATTTATAATTTATTCCTGCATAATTAATTAGCATCCCTCATATAAGTAACAAATAAATTGAAAACTACAATCCATGATTGAACGATTATCAACCCTTCCTTGACAAATCGTATGAAAACCCTCTCTTAAAGAATCGTGGTACATTGCCGATTTGGAGATATAATGTGTCGATATTAAAGGAAAGTTTCACGCAAATGCAAGATGAAATTAGATTTAATCCATTTAATGAACATATTTTTAATTTTGCATAATTGAAACAGAATAATAGGTCATAATTGGTTTCTTTCAAGTAGTTAACCGGACATACCATCCTTTGAAGGAATTAGTTAGGGTTCATAATAGATCGAATATATCTCAGAACAAGCGATAGTACGTTGATGAAGTAAAACTTGCAAATGTACATCCGTTGAAGAATTTATTGTCACTAAAAATGTAAGAAATAAATCTGGGATCAATAGTTGTGAACGAAATAGAGAGACGAAGGGGACCGTGACCTTCAAAAAAAAAAACAAAAAAAATTCAAGGGGAGGGATATGATTCCATAGCTGGCTCAGACATCTGCATTCAAAATGAAGAAAAAAATGCCTTATTTGAGACATTTTATTCGGGCATTATACATTGGTGTTTAGGTCTGAAATATGTTGCGTAGTGGAAACAAACCAGAGCATAAACTAGCAAGATTAAACACACATAAAACCAAGAACAACAATCACACAATTGACACAGTGATTTATGTAGAAACCCAATGTGGGAAAAAACCACGAGCATTGATATTCAATATTCTTATTATTCAAGGGAGAATTACAATAGTCAATCTCATGCATACAATCATCCTCTCTTCACACACACTCTGCTCTCTACACACCTTGCACTCCACATCGCACTATCACCTCTATGAGTATGCTCGTATTTATAACATCTATCACTCAGTTACACAAACTGATCATGAATAGATCACATAGTTACACGAACAATTCATAAATAGATTGCATGCATGCACATTCCTAACATAGTTGCATGCATGTGCATGTGACCGCATGGGAAATTCGTTGGCATGTTTCCAACAATCTCCACCTTGACAACAATTTACTTGATATATCATGCCCTTAATTAATTCATCACATTTTCTGCAAGCCAAGAGAAGCCAAACACCATTGTAGCTTATCTATCAAAACTAGTTTCATAAACATGTCTTTAAAATTCACTTTTTGTATGGACCTTTTCCAGAGCCACTCCACCTTCATCAACAACATGTCTTACAAAATGGTATTTAACATAAATATGCTTCATCTTACTGTGATAAGCTGGATTTCTAGCCAAATGAATAGCACTTTGACTATCGCAAAATACTTTCACTTTGTCCTGCATCCTTCCAAACTCACCCAACAAACCCTATAACCAAATTGCGTCCTAGCATGCATGTGAAGCAACCATATACTCTGCCTCAGTAGTGGATAAAGCAACTACGTTTTGAAGCTTTGACATCCAACTAACAGGTCCTCCTGCAAGAGTAAATACTTATCTTGAAGTGGATCTCCTTTTGTCCAAGTCACCTACAAAATCTAACATAACCACAAACTGAATCTCAGGAGCCATCATAGGTGATAGAATAACTTATTGTACCTCTAAGATATCAAAGCACCCATTTCACTGCTTCCCAATGCTCTTTTCCTAGATTTGTCATGTATCGACTAACAACACCAACTACATGTGAAATATCTGGTCTAGTACTCACCATCACATACATCAAACTTCCCATTGCATTAGCATATGGTACACAAGACATATAATCATTTTCTTTGTCATTACTAGGACATAAACCTAAAGAAAGCTTGAAATGGGAAGCCAAAAGGATCTCTACAGGTTTCACATTATTCATACTGAATCTCATAAGTATTTTCTCCACATACTTATGTTGCGATAACCAGAGCTTACCATTTTTTATGTCTCTTTGTATGTCCATGCCTAAGATTTGTTTTGTTTCTCCTAGATCCTTCATATCAAACGCCCTATCCAACTGAGCCTTTAACCTGTTGATTTTGACCATATTTTTGCTTGCCACAAGCATATCGTCAACATATAACACCAAAATAATGAACATGTCATTTTCCAACTTTTTAAAGTAAACACAATGATCATATTCACTTCTTGTAAAATTTAGGCTCACCATGAAGGAATCAAACTTCTTGTACCATTTCCTGGAAGACTATCTCGGGCCATACAATGACTTCTTGAGTTTGCAAACAAACCTTTTATTGAGATTCTGAACAAACCTTTATAGTTGTTCCATATATATATCATCATCTAAATCTCCATGTAGAAACGTTGTTTTAACATCTAGATGCTCTAACTCAAGATCAAGTAAAGCAACTAGTGCTAACACAATAAGAATTGAACCAAGCTTCACAACTGGTGAAAAGATCTCATGAAAATCAATACCTTCCTTTTGATAATACCCTTTTGCTACCAGTCTTGCTTTATACATTTCGACTTTATTATCAACACCATTTTTCAGTTTGTAGACTCACTTGTAGCCGACAACCTTCCTATCCTTTGGAAGTTCGACTAGGTCCCATGTTTTATTCCTCTCTAAGGCATCCATCTCTTCTTTCATAGCTTTCTTCCATTGAGCACTTTCAGATACCTTAATTGCTTCCTGAAAACAACTAGGTTCTCCATCAATAGAAGCCAAAGCCATAGATGAAACATAATCGCCATACCTTGTAGGAGGATTCCTAATCCGTGAAGATATCCTTAGAGATGGTTGAGGCATATCCTCAGTTTCCTAGATATTTTCTACATTTTCATCTTCATCTTCTTCTTTTGGAACTTCTTCATGCTCCTCCCTTTCTAAAGATGGTTGAGTTTCCAACTGAATTTGTTGAACTTGTGGTACTTGTTCTTGTGTCACTTCAACATCTACCAGTTTTGATTTTAAGAGTGAGGATTCATCAAATACTACATCTCTGCTTATGATGAGTTTGTGGGCAGTAGGATCCCACAATATGTACCCCTTAACTCCATTACCATAACCAACAAAGACATATTTCTTTGATCTAAGATCTAAGTTAGAACATTGATATTTAGAAATAAGTGCATAAGCATCACCACCAAATATTCTCATATTTGAAAAATCACACGAATGATATGTCCATACCTCTTCTGGAATCTTACAATTTATTGTAGTTGATGGTGATCGATTTATAAGATAACATGTTGTAAGAACTGCTTCTACCCACAATTCTTGTTGCATCTTGCCATTATTGAGCATGCTCCTTGCTCTCTCTAGAAGAGTCATGTTCATGCGTTCAACAACACCATTCTACTGAGGAATATAAATTGTGGTCTTATGTCTTTCGATCCCAGCTTCCTTGCAATAGTTCTCAAATTCTACAGATGTGAACTCACCTCCATTATTTTTCCTTGAACATTTGATTGACTTGTCAATGCTCTTTTCAACCAAAGCTCTGAATTTCTTAAAAGTATTAAATACATCACCTTTTCTTTTGAGTAAATAGACCCAAACCTTTCTAGAGTAATTATCTATAAATGTCACATAATATGACGATCCTCCAAAATAAACTATAGGGGATGGTCCCCAAACATCTGAATGAATGTAATCGAGGATACCTTTGCTTATATGTCTTCCTGTTTTAAACTTTTGTCTACATTGTTTTCCAAAAACACAATACTTGCAGAAATTCAAATTCAAAAACTTCAAACTTGGAAGTGACTTAYGATCAACTAGTAYCTTAAGCCCTTTCTCGCTCATATGACCCAAATGTTGATGCCATAAATGAACAGAGTCACTTGCATCTTCAGATGCTACCACTGCTTGATTGAYTTTTTTCCTTCCTTCAAGCTGATAAACATTTYRGATCTTCTTTTCCTTCATGACTACTAAGATGCCTTTGCAMACCTTCAATACTCCATCTTGAGTTGTACACTTGTAACCAGCAGAATCTAGAACTCCCAGAGATATCAAGTTCTTTCTAAGTTYAGGAACATGACTTACATATGTTAATGTTYTTACAGAACCATCATTCATTTTAATCCAGAYGCTACCAACTCCAACAATTTTACAAGAAAAATCATTTCCCATAAAAACAACACCATCATCAATAGATTGGTAARTTGAGAACCAATTTCTATGAAGACACATGTGGCTCGACGCACCAGAATCTAACAACCAATGCTRATGTTGATGTGAAACATCACAAGTAGACAATACCTCATCAACTATACCTGAACTTGTTTCTGCTAAATTARCTTCCTTTGCTTCTTTTGTGGAGTCCTCTTTGGATGTATTCTGTCTTTTCCAACAATCCTTCTTGAGATGCCCAGATTTTCCATAGAACCAACATTTTTTCTTACTCTTCTTGCCTTTTGACTTAGGCATTGATGTACTCCTCTGATTTTTCCCTCTTTCTGTAGATCAACCTCTAACCACCATTGCTTTTGTTGTTGAGGTTTCTTTACTGGATCTCTTCCTCATCTCCTCAAACAACAAAGCTCCCACAACAGTGTCATAATCAATGGCATCTGTTTTGCTAAACCACATAGTTGTGACCACATGATCCCAAGACTCATGAAGCGAACACAATAGTGTAACCACCTTGTCCTCATATTCATACATTACATCCATACTAGATAATTGACAAAGAAAAGTGTTGAAAACATTCAAGTGATCAACAATTTGTGTACCTTCTTTCATCCACAAGTTATACAACTACCTCTTCAAGAAGATTGTGTTTGTCAAGTTCTTTGTCATATACAGACTCTCCATTTTGGTCCACAAACTTGTTGTTGTCACCTCTTCAGCAATTTTAAAAAACACTTCATCTTCCAGACACAAACAAATGGTACTAAGGGCTCTTGCATCCAAATCTTCCCAGTTCTCATATGTCATGTTTGTCGGTTTCTTTGTCTTTCCAGCCAACGCCTTTTGCAATCCTTGTTTCACACGCAGATCTTGCATCTTAAGCTTTCATAGCGCAAAGCTATTCTTACCGTTGAATTTCTCTACCTCAAACTTAGAACTTTGCACTTTTTTCATTAGCACACACTGCCCAAAACAAAATCGCAGCTTCTAATAAACCAAGATCTTACAAAAAACAAGGTTGAAATTCAAAAAAGGTTTCAAAAACTATATATTGAAAAAACCTTTTTTCCAAAACATAAAAGTTCCACCTTTTACCTTTTACCAAGGGATCCACCTCACCTTTTTGTATTCTAAAAATATCCACTTCACCTTTTTATATTATATCCCACCTTTATTAAAACTCACCTCCACTTAATATGTCATCCACTCATAAAGTATTTGCCTTTTAAACAATACTTCATACCTAGACTTCTCAAACCATGCAAATTTTTAAGAACGATGCTCCTTGGAAGCCTTTGAGGTGGCATCATTTTTGGAGATAGTGCTTCTTGAGTGTGTAAGGGGAGCATGAGGTTTAGAGATTGACGCTCCTTGAGTGTGGATGGGGGAGCGTAGATTTGTCAACACTATGTGGTGCACAAACCATGTGCGTCGATTTTGGGAAAATCACAATTTCTTAAGTTTGAGAGCGTCAGCGCGCCTCTAACACTACCAAGGGAGCGTCGATGACCTGATACTCACTTAATCACACCTTCTTTCACTCAGAAGAAACCTGCACACAATTCGCCTTGGCTCACCTGCGACACCTACTCAACCAGCTCTTATACCACTTATTGCGTAGCGGAAGCAAAACAGAACATAAAACCAGAGCATAAACTAGCAAGATTAAACACACATAAAACCAAGAACAACAATCACACAATTGACATAGTGATTTATGTGGAAATACAAAGTGGGAAAAAAACACGGGCAATGATATTCTGTATTCTTATTATTCAAGGGAGAATTACAATAGCCAATCTTAGGCATACAATCATCCTCTCCTCACACACACTCTGCTCTCTACACACCTTGCAGTCCACATCGCACTATCACCTCTATGGGTATGATCGTATATATAACATCTATCACTTAGTTACACAAATTGATCATGAATAGATCACATAGTTATATGAATAGTTCATAAATAGATTGCATGCATGCACATTCCTAACATAGCTGGATGCATGTGCATGTGCATAGGAAATTTGTTGGCATGTTTCCAACAAAAGATTACATGCTATCATAGGGCCATAAATAAAGACGGTAGTTGAAAATGGATGGTCATTAAAACTCTTTTAAAAAGACAAATTCCACCAAAATTACAAAAAATATACAAATTCCATGGTCCACCAACTTGATATCTTGTGCAGTGTGACTGATTTGAAGTGCATGAGAGAGCTGGGGGAAATGTCCTTCAAAATTCATCCAAGAGATGCAAGAATGTGTGTGCCTCTACATTCTTGATCAATGATTCGACATCAAGGTTGAGTAACGTGTTTAGATTTGAAAACATGTAACATGTTGAACACCAAGCCTTTCCCATAATTTATAAACCCTAGTTTCCATAAAACTTGGAAGGAAATACATGCCCGAAATTGGAAATGGAGGGGAAAACTGAAAACTATGGGCGAAATCATTCCCTAAGAAAATACATGAAAACCATGGGTGAAATGATAAATTTGTGCCATAAAGCCTTGATTTTAGGATATGTGGACGAATTAATTCCAAAAACACCATGGTTTAGGGAATCTGGGCGATTCACTCACCCAAAAAACTAGATTCTAAAAATTTGAGGTGAATTGGAAATTTAGCCATGAAATATGGAGGGAAAATTATCTTTTCATGGATATTCTTCCTATTTTATAGGGAGTAAGGATGTACCATTTCTATTTTTTAGTTTAATATTTGGTCTGTAAAATTTAATTTTCTTAAAAACTACTTCAGTAAAAATTCACCCCTTCAAAAATTTAAACCCTAAACTTTCGCCCATTTGTGAAATTTCACCCCTAAAATTATCTATGTACACATATGTTCTATGGATGCATTTTTGGAAAGGCAAAGTTGGAGTGATAATCTATTTGATGTTACATATGAGTCACTTTTCAGTTCGCAAATAGGTTAGAATGCTACCATACTAAGGATCGTTTGTGGATACAGAAAACAAATGATCGCATAGAAAATATTTTGATTCAATATCATATTGGTAAGAGGGAGTAGGTTGTTGTCGTAAAAGTAGGAATGATGATGCATGTCATCTCAATGGTAATATGGCACAGTAAGGTACTCCAAAATGTCTTCATCAGAATGAAAAGAGGGGTGTGAGAACCTACACTATCAAATGAGATGGTGAAAAATGGGGAACTAAAGTCATTATCAATGCCATGGAAATGAGAGGTATGGTTCACATACGTGATATCTACCAAGAAAAATTGAAGAATAGTGGATGAAGGCTCCACCGATGTTGAGACCTATTGATGTGTTTTCATGACACCCATCAACTAGGTGATTTGGGTCCATACTTGAACCTATGTCTCTCTCAAATGGAGACCAAAATTTTAAAATCTATAAAGTGACAAAATGACCCTCACCTATTGATCATGAAGACCCAACAAGTTTTTAAAAACTTAGAATCAGTTTCAATGTTGTAGTTCTTCTTCACACAAGGCCAACAGGGATGGTTTATGTTTTTGAAAAAAAAAAGGATATCAAAAAGAAGAAAATTGTTTGTGTTCATACTGTCATTCAATAGACCTATGTTTCGACTTCATCCATCATTTTAAGGAATCAAAAACATAGGTTATATGCCCAAGTTATTGCCATTTTTCTCACTTCCTCCACATTTCCACAACCTCCATTTTTCCCTTTGTCATTTTTCCATCTCTGCAGACAGAGACTTCACCATCCTGGTCAGGTCATCCACTTGAGGGTGGGGCATCAATGGGCCAGAAGTTGAGGCTTCCGACCTTCCCTTTCTTCTATCTGTGTCGACCTTGTTTCTCAATCTATCAGATGCTAATACATTGGATTCCACTTCTATGGCCGTATCTTGCATTTGAGCTAAGGAGGTGGCCCTTCTTTTTCTCAGTAACAGACAGAAATCGGGGCCAAACGCACTAGCATAAGAAATCTTGGTTGAGGCTTCTGAAGGCTTTATCTCGACAGGGATTTTGTTATACATCTTATTGAATATTTTGGAGAAGTCGGAGACAGACTCTCCATCCATCTTCTTCAAAGACCCGAACTCTTTCATGTAATACATGAAATCCTTCATATCACCCCACTGACTCAGGAAAGCACTATCCAGGGCTTCGATCCCAGCAATAGATCTGGGGGCCAATCCTCTAAANGCGTCGATTTTGGGAAAATCACAATTTCTTAAGTTTGAGAGTGTCGACGCGCCTCTAACACTACCAAGGGAGCGTCGATGACCTGATACTCACATAATCACACCTTCTTTCACTCAGAAGAAACCTGCACACAATTCGCCTTGGCTCACCTGCGACACCTACTCAACCAGCTCTTATACCACTTGTTGCGTAGCGGAAGCAAAACAGAACATAAAACCAGAGCATAAACTAGCAAGATTAAACAAGTATAAAACCAAGAAAAACAATCACACAATTGACATAGTGATTTATGTGGAAATACAAAGTGGGAAAAAAACACGGGCAATGATATTCTGTATTCTTATTATTCAAGGGAGAATTACAATAGCCAATCTCAGGCATACAATCATCCTCTCCTCACACACACTCTTCTCTCTACACACCTTGCAATCCACATCGCACTATCACCTCTATGGGTATGCTCGTATATATAACATCTATCACTTAGTTACACAAATTGATCATGAATAGATCACATATTTATACAAACAGTTCATAAATAGATTGCATGCATGCACATTCTTAACATAGCTGGATGCATGTGCATGTGCATAGGAAATTCGTTGGCATGTTTCCAACAAAAGATTACATGCTATAATAGGGCCATAAATAAAGACGGTAGTTGAAAATGGATGGTCATTAAAACTCTTTTAAAAAGACAAATCCCACCAAAATTACAAAAAATATACAAATTCCATGGTCCACCAACTTGATATCTTGTGCAGTGTGACTGATTTGAAGTGCATGAGAGAGCTGGGGGAAATGTCCTTCAAAATTCATCCAAGAGATGCAAGAATGTGTGTGCCTCTACATTCTTGATCAATGATTCGACATCAAGGTTGAGTAACGTGTTTAGATTTGAAAACATGTAACATGTTGAACACCAAGCCTTTCCCATAATTTATAAACCCTAGTTTCCATAAAACTTGGAAGGAAATACATGCCCGAAATTGGAAATGGAGGGGAAAACTGAAAACTATGGGCGAAATCATTCCCTAAGAAAATACATGAAAACCATGGGTGAAATGATAAATTTGTGCCATAAAGCCTTGATTTTAGGATATGTGGACGAATTAATTCCAAAAACACCATGGTTTAGGGAATCTGGGCGATTCACTCACCCAAAAAACTAGATTCTAAAAATTTGAGGTGAATTGGAAATTTAGCCATGAAATATGGAGGGAAAATTATCTTTTCATGGATATTCTTCCTATTTTATAGGGAGTAAGGATGTACCATTTCTATTTTTTAGTTTAATATTTGGTCTGTAAAATTTAATTTTCTTAAAAACTACTTCAGTAAAAATTCACCCCTTCAAAAATTTAAACCCTAAACTTTCGCCCATTTGTGAAATTTCACCCCTAAAATTATCTATGTACACATATGTTCTATGGATGCATTTTTGGAAAGGCAAAGTTGGAGTGATAATCTATTTGATGTTACATATGAGTCACTTTTCAGTTCGCAAATAGGTTAGAATGCTACCATACTAAGGATCGTTTGTGGATACAGAAAACAAATGATCGCATAGAAAATATTTTGATTCAATATCATATTGGTAAGAGGGAGTAGGTTGTTGTCGTAAAAGTAGGAATGATGATGCATGTCATCTCAATGGTAATATGGCACAGTAAGGTACTCCAAAATGTCTTCATCAGAATGAAAAGAGGGGTGTGAGAACCTACACTATCAAATGAGATGGTGAAAAATGGGGAACTAAAGTCATTATCAATGCCATGGAAATGAGAGGTATGGTTCACATACGTGATATCTACCAAGAAAAATTGAAGAATAGTGGATGAAGGCTCCACCGATGTTGAGACCTATTGATGTGTTTTCATGACACCCATCAACTAGGTGATTTGGGTCCATACTTGAACCTATGTCTCTCTCAAATGGAGACCAAAATTTTAAAATCTATAAAGTGACAAAATGACCCTCACCTATTGATCATGAAGACCCAACAAGTTTTTAAAAACTTAGAATCAGTTTCAATGTTGTAGTTCTTCTTCACACAAGGCCAACAGGGATGGTTTATGTTTTTGAAAAAAAAAAGGATATCAAAAAGAAGAAAATTGTTTGTGTTCATACTGTCATTCAATAGACCTATGTTTCGACTTCATCCATCATTTTAAGGAATCAAAAACATAGGTTATATGCCCAAGTTATTGCCATTTTTCTCACTTCCTCCACATTTCCACAACCTCCATTTTTCCCTTTGTCATTTTTCCATCTCTGCAGACAGAGACTTCACCATCCTGGTCAGGTCATCCACTTGAGGGTGGGGCATCAATGGGCCAGAAGTTGAGGCTTCCGACCTTCCCTTTCTTCTATCTGTGTCGACCTTGTTTCTCAATCTATCAGATGCTAATACATTGGATTCCACTTCTATGGCCGTATCTTGCATTTGAGCTAAGGAGGTGGCCCTTCTTTTTCTCAGTAACAGACAGAAATCGGGGCCAAACGCACTAGCATAAGAAATCTTGGTTGAGGCTTCTGAAGGCTTTATCTCGACAGGGATTTTGTTATACATCTTATTGAATATTTTGGAGAAGTCGGAGACAGACTCTCCATCCATCTTCTTCAAAGACCCGAACTCTTTCATGTAATACATGAAATCCTTCATATCACCCCACTGACTCAGGAAAGCACTATCCAGGGCTTCGATCCCAGCAATAGATCTGGGGGCCAATCCTCTAAATCATTTCCTCACCTCGCCATCCAGGCTATGGACGAAGACTCTCATCCAAACATCTTCATTTTCAATGTTCAGGTTGTTTGCATAACTGTAGAAAGCAGCCAGGTGCTCTTCCGTAGTTATGTCCCCTTCCCTAGTGAACTTGGGCATATACTTCAAGTAATCTCTAGCAGGGAGAGGATTCATAGGATGGGGTAGGATTAAGGGGGCGTATCTGGCATCGACTATGGAATCCATTCTATTTAGAGGGGGATTAGCACCAGCCATAGGAATATTAGGTGGAGGAGAGCCTGGAGGAGAAGGAGTTCTTGATGGGGCTACTGGGAATGAGTCTCGAAGTGGAATGGGAAACAAAAGGGGATTTAAGGAGAAGGCTAACGGGCTCAAGTCAGTAGATGCTCCTCTTTGTGCAGGAGTGGTAAAGATAGGAGTGGGGAAATCTTCTGTGGTATTGGGTCTATGCCAAGGTACAGCTTCAGAGGAGAGGGGAGTGACAAGGCTTTCTCCCTTCAATCCCAAACCAGGAGGGGAAAACTCAACAGGAACACTCCCGAAATTCATGAAACGAGAAACCTCTGAAGGAGGTCTATTAAGAAACTGAGGAGGAGAAAATGGAGTTCCTACAGAAGGAGATGGCAGATTACCTAGTTTGGCTGTAGCAGATTCTTCTTCAGAGGCCTTTCCTTTTCTGAGAACCACCTCTGGATCAGTTTCAGGTGTAGCTAGAGGCAGTTGTGGATGAGACTGTGTTTGTCTGCCTCTGAAAGCCACAATTAATAGAGCAGGTTCACCTCAGTGGGGTCGTCACAATGGAGTCGCCAGGTGCACAGTAGCAATCTTTAAAGGCTCTGATACCTGATGCACCTTCAGAATCAGAGGCTCAATGTCGTTCAATCCCGGGGAAAATTTTCAACTTCGTCCCCGACAACGGTGCCAGAAATGTTGGCGACGGAAGTCACCATTGGATTGCAGCAGGAGAAGAGCCCGACGCCCATCAGTTTATGTCATGATTTGTTTAATGGGGTGATCGATTGGAATTCAACTCAAGACGGTGTGGTTCTAACTCCGAAACTAGGCCAGGTAGGCGTGGGCAGGTGAGGTCTTAATCAAAATTCAGACAGTAAGTTGTAGTAAGGGTGAGTAGGAGGAAGACTTGTATCAGAGAGGTGCAAAGGTCTGTCGTAAACATCAGGTTTCTAATAGATTGTAGGAGAAGGCATCTAAACACAATATCTTCTTACATTCAAATGCAAAACACCGGAGAATACAACAATGCAACAATAAATTCTTTATCATAACATGATTGAAATAATTCGCATGAATTAGTCGTTCACGAACTCTCTCATCATAAGATGAAAATTAGATGGAGTAAGAAAGACTGTCTGTCATAAAACGAGAAATCTCACATACATATGCATAACCAGAGAACTATAGTATGTTAAAACTTTACAATCGGTAGCTTCGCTCTACCGTCGATAGATAACAAAATACAAATACTGAGTCTATATACTCAACAAAATTTGCCTATCAGAGGCATGTTTAGTCATCTAAGGCGTGGTGTCCCCTCAGCCAAATTTGGACGGGTAACTTTCGTCAGACGCCACCTTAACTATGCATGGCTCCTACAAGGGAGATAGCAACAACATTAAAGGCCAACATGGCGTGCGCAGACTTTCTCTGGTCAGATGAGGATCGACCATGACCTTTTGGAGAAAATCAGTGTACAGGACCGTCTCGGGAAAACTGTCTGTCAGAACCCCCATACCTCACATTCAATAAGTGAGCTAAGGTTTCAACTACCTCTGTTCACCTTCATTTAATTCTTCAACAAGGACCAGGATCGAAGTCGGGCTGAACTAGTCTTGGAGGACGCGGTATTCCCCTCTGTGGCAAAACCCAACACTTTGGCACCTTCGCATAATTCTTTTCCTTTCTCGAGTGACTGCGGGCCATGACCCTGCGTTTTATTCTCGAAGGCGCATTCGAAGTTCACGAATAGGGAGGGGCTGATCCTTGCTTATCATAGTTGCGATGAACGAAACGCCGAGATGGTTAAATTTGGCGCCATGCGTCCTTCTCAAATATGACGGTCCTGGACCCTCTCGACGATGTTGTGGGCCTGAGTCTTGGACATTCCTGGCACCTCGCGTATCGGGAATACGATGGAGCTGCTCCTTGCACCTTGGAGTAGCGATGGGTGAAATGCCGAGATGGCTCAATTGGGTGCCAAGTGTCCCCTTTGGATGGATGGCTGAGAATGCTCTGTGATACCGCGGGCCCGACTTTTGGCGCTTTCGGGGTTCGGGGTTTCGAGATGTGGAACAACATGAAACTCTCACCCTTCAAACTCCCGAATGTCGAAACACCAACGTGACTAGATCTCGCGCCACAATATGGGCGCTATCCATTGCACTAACCTCGGCGCGGCTTCGCTAACCGCGATTTCCTGCCAACCGTTGATCTGTTGCTTAGGATGAATCCTAACCGCTAAAACTAGACTGCTCGCTCGCTTGATTTGAACCCGAAACATACTTCTTCTGTGAGCTATGCTTGGCGCTTATCGCGCCACTTGCAAACCTGATCGCTCTTGTGCTTCGGATGAGAAATGTTACTAACAGTTGGGTGACAATATTGTGATATTGTCAATGGTTAAACGATCACATTGACTATTTTAACAGGTTATGGGCCTACACCACCTTTAGGATAGTCTAACCACTGGAAGGTAGAGTGGCAATTCCTTGTTAAGATCATTGTGGAACTAGTTGCAACTGCAGCAAGGGTTTTTGATTTTGCAGCTATAACAAACCCTAACCTAACTCTTTGGGAACTTCAAGTGAGAAGTTTGGCATAATTCTTGGACATTCTAGTGTGCCTTATCCTAGCGCACCTCTTGGCACTCTCAGCTAGAAAAAACGTCAAGGTTGAATTTTTGGGTCAAGGTCAAAGTCAAATTCAAAGTTTGACTTGTAAATATCAGATCGAAAGGTAGTTGTGACTTACTCTATGAAGTCAGAGAACAAGATAGAAGGAGCTTCAAAATTGGGAGCATGGAAGACAATGATTGGCCTCATCCTTGCCAAGAACAAAGTTCTAGATATAATGAAGAGAAAGATTGTGGAACCACAGTTTTAAGCAGGAAAAGAAGATGAACCTCAGAATATTGCAACAATGGAGAAGTTCAAGGATAATGACATCAACGCCATGAGTATCATTGTGGAATCTATAAAATATCACTTGATACCCTACATATCAAATATTGACCCATCCATGAAGATGTATGATGCCCTAACTAACCTTTTTGTAGTCAGAAATATTGGACAAGTGATGAGTCTGAAGAATGAGCTTCGAGACATAAAGATGACTAAGGATGACACTGTAGCCTCATACTTTGTGAGGATTTCTAAGTTGAAATATCAACTACAAGCTATTGAAGAAGTTGTTCCATAAAAGGAAATTGTGAATATATCACTTAATGGTCTTTCTAGATAATGGGATGCATATGTTGCAAGCATGAACACAAGGAAGGAGTTTCCAACAATGGAAGAAATTTGGACCTATTGTGCACAAGAAGAGACAAGGATAAACTCAAAAGGAAGATCTCAAAAGGAAGAGGATGATCAAGCCTATACAACAAAGTTCAAGAGACATGAAGGTAAGAAATAATTTGGTTCAAGAAAGAAATTCAATCATAAGAGAGATATGTCAAAGGTACAATGTTTGGATGCCAATAATATGGCCACTACAAAAGGGCTTGTCCTAAATTAACCAAGAATATAAAAGAAACACACCATGCGTTAGTTGCCAATGATGACGAGCCTTCAAAGAAATCCAAGCATGAAGAAACAAATTTATTCTACTACTCAACTCTTGCATGACCTCATAAAGACACCATGTGGTTAATCGATAGAGGATCTTCCAGAAATATGACAGGTAACCGTGTAAGCATGAAGGCAAAAGGAAACATCTCATAAAGTGGAACTTGAAGACAACAACTCTTATACAGTCAAGGGAATTATAAAAGCTTCTATAAAAATGGAATGAGGTAACAATATTCATCTTACCAATGCTTTATATGTTCTTGGTTTGAAAAAGAATGTATTATATATCTCTTTCTTGGAAGACAAAGGAGATAGAATAGCCTTTTTCAATGGAAAATCTCTTGTATGGTCTAAATATTCAAAAACAGAAGATGCTAGATTCATTGAGATACGTTAAGGAAGATTGTATAAGATCCTAGGTCAGAATGTTCAAGGTCTTCTACATGATGAACTCAACCCTAGTGAGTTATGGCATAGAAGGTATTCTTGGTGTCATTATCAATCATTTCCATCTCTAAAACATATGGTTGTAGGCATACTAGAACTACAATTAGTACATGAAGGAGTTTCCAGAGGATGTGCACTTGCGAAGAATATTAAGAAGCCATTCCCAAGCAGTGAGAATAGATCCAAGGAGATCTTGGATCTAACACACTCAGATGTATGTGGTCCTATGCCAGTGAAGTCTCTAGGAATATCTCTTTAATATGTGACATTCATAGATGATTTTTCAAGAAAGACTTGAATGTATCTATGAAAGAAGAAAGATGAAGTATTTGGCAAGTTCCAAGAATTCACAGTTGAAGTGGAAAACTTAAAAAACAAGAAGATCGGGACACTAAGATCTGATAATGGAGGATAATACACCTTCAAGGAGATCGTTTCCTTTTGTAAAGTAGTCAGGATTAGGAGGGAGCTAATTTTCCCACGTAATCCTCAACATAATGGTGTGCCAAAAAGTAAGAATCGTTCCATTGAAGAATCTGTTAAGGCAGTGATGAATGACCATAATCTATCCATGTTTCTATGGGGAGAAGCAACTATGACATCCATATATATTTAGAATAGAATTACCCATCATTTGAATAGCATGACTCCAAAAGAAGCTATCTCCAGAAATAATCCAAATGTGAAATGTCAGTCAAGAAGAAAGAATGGAAGGAAGCTATTATGGAAGAAAATCATTCCATCATGAAAAATGATGCATGAGAAATTGTGCCTAGACCTGAAAGAAAATCTATAGTCACTTCAAAGTGGGTTTACAAGATAAATCATGTAGTAGATGGGAGTATTGATAAATACAAGGCAAGATTCATGGCTAGAGGGTTCTCCCAGCAAGAGAAAGAAGACTATGATGAGACTTTTTCTCTAGTTTCTAGACATATCTCTATTAGAACCATCATATCCCTTACAACTTCCATGGGTTGGAGTTTACATCAGAAGGATGTATAGACCGCCTTTCTCAATGGATTAATTGAGGAAGAAGTATGGCAGAAGTGTGGTGAAATCATCCTAAGGCAAGGGAAGCATATTTTGAGATATCTTCGTGGGACGCTAAACTATGGCTTGAGATATGCCTCAAATAGTGATATACAACTGCATGGATTTACTAATTCAGTTTACGAAGGAAGTGCAGATGAAAGAAAGAGTACTTCTGGTATATGTTTTAGTTTGGGCTCTACTGTGATATCATGGGCTATAAGGAAACATAATTATGTTGCACTCAACACTGCAGAAGCAGAGTATATTATAGCTTGTGATGCTTGGAATCAGTATGACTTTGTAAGTTGGTTTATCGACTATTTGATCAAGTGTTGGATTCGACTGTGATATATTGTAGTTGTGTGAATATTTTAGAGAACCTGGTGTTCCATGATAGGTTGAAGAACATTGAGATCAAATACTACTATCTTCGTTTAGAAAAAATAAGTGATTTTTCAGTACCTGATGATCAGATAATTGACATTTTGACAAAGCCTCTGTCCAAGATAAGGTTTGCATACTTTAGGAACAATCTTGGATTCATGGAGATTTATCCCTTGGTTTAAAAGGAAGATATGACTTCCTTGGTTGGGAGGGAGTGTTGATATATGGAATCATGGATAGTTAGTGTGTTGGTGGATAGACATTCTCTAGGCAGAGAATGGTCAAGGAAAAACAGATTGTTGGTGG
>JZKD02S0100025.1:37093-61551 GCA_000966675.3 Picea glauca
AAAGATGCTCATTGTGTGAAACTACTAATATTCACAGAGTTCTAAGGAGACAGGAAGATCTTATTATAGATAACATGAATTCAACTTTCTCTATTAGGATGCATTCTTAGGAAGAAACTAGAAATAATGAAAACACCTTCATCTTGGAAACCTTGCACAATCAAAAGAGGAAAATAGAATATCCCTTCAAGATGAGTGTGTTTCTCTTTGACAAATGGTTGTGAATCTAGTTAGAAGTCTCGCTTCAACTGCTTTAAATGACAAATTGTCTATTGGGTCAGTAATTGAGGAGGTCAAGGAAGGTGATACCATACAACAACATCAGGATGATGTGGAAATTATGGGTGTAGACTAGAACTTTCAGGCCACAACAAGGAACTAGGAGGAACCTTACAAACATCATGCCTTTATCCAATACCAGTGTATTTGCAAATTTCATCTAATCTTAGGTGTTTTTTTTATAGAATTTATACTAGTAGTATCTTTTCAGAATCCTCTACGAAGGATTGCTATGTTTCTTTAGCCAATAATCTCCAATTTTTGGACAGTTTTAAGAATTAGTTTTGGATAGACTACATATTTTTGTATTATTATTATGACCAATGCGCCTACAACAAATTTCTAATGCAGAATATACCTGTTCTTTTTATAAAGAAGAAGAAGAAGAAATATTTTAAAATGTTAATATCTAACCAAAATTTTGAGGAGAGACATTTAGGTGTATGTAAATGAGAACCTAAAACATTTTGGGTGAACATTATCCCTAGAAAACCTAAAGAATTGGGTAATACCAACATAAATATGATCCGGATTGCGTAAGGAATGAAACGAAAGGCAGTCAAGGTAATGCGACACATATACACATAAATATAGTAGAGAGAAAAATAATATAGTAAGAACCCAACTTTTTATTAAATAAAAAAATATTGTAGAACAAGCACTAGCTTAGAATGGTGGTAGCTTGTCTCTAAAAGGGAGAGATGCCATCTACACTCATTCACTAAGAATCTATTACAAGAGGTCGACAGGGTGGCCTTTAAACATAAGAAATAAATCTTAAGGTCCAAAACCCTAAGCATCATAGGCGAAGTGCCAAAAGGTATGTGGGCATTAAGTGGACACTCTTATTAAGTTCACAATGCTATTAAAATAAATATTTTATGTTTACATCATGGAGGAAAAATGAGATGATCTTTACAAATGAGAGGGCCCATATATACATTACTTACCGATGCCTTTTCACTTAAGAGTCATATATTTTCACTATATTATTATTATTATTATTATTAATTTTATTTTCTTTATCCCACCTTACAAATACCATGGGTTATAGAAAATCACGAGCTCATAAACCACCAATGAAAAAAACAAAATAATGACCGTGCAAATATATTTTTACCACTTTATTATTATTATTTGTTTTATTTTTCTCCACCTTGCAAATACCATGGGTGTATACTATGGTTTACCAAAACCACATGATCGTAAACTACCAATGCTAAAAAAAACCAATTAATGACCATGTTGATTCAGTGGAATAGGTGGATGGCCACCAATATCCACCTGGATTAGTTCTCCCCCTTTAGGAAGAAATAGTCCCCATCACATCAAGTTCCTATAGGAGATGTGGAAAATTTTACTGAATTTGAATCCTGGTGAGCCACTTTCCTTGTTGAAGAAGTTGTCCTGCTTTGAGATCCTGATAGTGTTGTATGTTCTTTTGGTGGGTGGATTTCATTTGGGTCTCCATGATCTGATCCATTGTAGCTTGTTCAATGCAGTCAAGATTGAGTTCGGTAGGGACCAAATGCTTAGCCACCTTCGAGGTTTCCAACAAAGGTGGGTAATATGGTTAGAGCAACTTTGCATTAAATACTGGGTGCAAGCCAAGGAAAGGAGGAATACTCAATTCAAAATAATTTTCACCCACAACCTTTGTGATGGTGTAAGTCCCATATTAGAGTGGTCTTAGATTCTCGTAGGGGCCTGTGAGACACTATTTCTACAAGTGAAACCACACCTTATCACCAACTTGAAACTTGTGTGGAACCCAATGTTGGTTGTGTCGCTACTTGTACTTGGAATTAGCCTTTTGAAGAATGTCATGAATTTGTTGTTGGAGATGTTATATCCATTCAACAAATTGGCTAATCGATCTACCTCAGTCTCAGTGTGGGAGGACTATGTTGGTGAAGATTCAACATGAAGAGATACATCAATGGGGGCTAATTGTTGGAACCCCAAGAAAAACTAAAAGGGGCTAGGATCAATAGAGTTGTGAAGGGATCTATTATATCTATGTTGAACATATGGAACCTTCTTCTGCACCAACACAATTGGGCTCCCACAAGGTGAGGAGCTTTGTTGAATGTGTCCCTTTTAGATGAGCTCATGAATTTTATGTTTTGTTTCCTCATTCTCTAGAAGTGAGTGTTTATAGATTGGACCATTGGGTAAGGGACCACTAGGTACCAAGTCAATGGAATGCTTGACTTGGAAGTGTAGAGGAACCCTCGTAGGTGAAGACAAAATATCTTTATGCTCCTCTATAATCTTTTCGAATTTCTTCTGCTATGTATAAAGGTCTTGAGCGGAGGTTGTGGTGGTCACAATGACCATCCATTCACCTTCGGACCATATCATGAAGAGGACAATTTTTTTTTTAAGTTTTTATTGTTGTTATTAGATTATTTCCAAATTACATGAGCATTCAATGCATTTCCAAAACAACAACATAAAGAGGATCACTGAAAGAAACACAATCACAAGGTACACAACATTTTATCCTGGGAAACCCTCATGGGGGAGAAAACCCAACAAAAACGTCCTCAATAATAGATTTCCAATACAATTCCAAGACTAATACCAAAACACCAAGAATAAACCAAGAGTGAGCATGCACCTATCTTCTCCTTCCTCCTGCAACTGCAACTGACTTCAAGATATGGACACTAGATGAGTGAGTGTGAGAGTGATAAAGCGAGGCACCATCCTCACATATAAATACTAGCTGAGGGGGTGCTAGGGTTATGTCTCTTCACATGGTAGGGCCGACTTCTTCTAGAAGTGGTTACTTTATAAACACTAGGGACTGACTTTACAAATAACACCATATAAATATGGTTTGACCAATTCACAAAAAGGGATTTGATCTTATGCAAGAACCGACATGATCAATTCGCAAAAGGGGATTTGATCTATAAGATAATAACTCAAATATAATTAGAATATTCTTCGAAATTACAATATTTCAACGCTCCCCCTTAACGAGAAGGGTATTCTACTTACATGACCCAATACAACATCATCAAGACAAGGAGAGGGAAACATCATCATCAACATCTGGAACACTGACTGACACATCTGTAAATCATCGGAAGTTTTACGCATCATCAATATCATCACCATTTACAACATGGAGCTGGAGTATCATCATCATCATCATCATTAACATGAAGCTGAAACATCAACATCAATAACATGAATCTAGAACAATAACATCATCCACAACATGAGGCTGGAACAACAACATCATCAACGTGTGGAGACATCATGAGGTAGGTGTATCGACAACAACATTTGTGGTACTCTGACAAATCGTCCTTACTGGACCTTTGGGATCTGCCCATGAATCATAAGATTCCCTAGGATATAAAATCCTAACAAGCTACCATGTGGAACTTTGACAGACCCTCCTTATCGGACCTTCAGGATCTGCCCAAGAATCATAATATTCCCTAGGATTTAAAATTCTAACTGAGCTACCACTACTGACCACATCTGGCATATACATGCACATGTACTCTAACAGACCACCCTTATTAGACCTTCGGGATCTTCCCAGGGATTATCAATCCCCTAGGATATAAAATCCTGATGGATCTACCCTCTTTTGGTTAGGATACGATAGTATCATCAACATCACTCCCCCTTTCGAGGGAGGTCCTTTCAAACAACACCAATCTTATCTCAAAAGTACTCAAACTTTACACGAGACAAAGGCTTGGTCAACACATCTACACCCTGTTCATCCTTGCCAACATATTGGATCTTTACAACTCCCCTCTGCACCATATCACGAATGTAGTAATACCGGATCTCTATGTGCTTCGACTTATCATGGAACATTGGGTTCTCCGTCATCTTTATACAACTCTAGTTATCACATAGAATCACGGTGGCTTCCATATCCAAATCGAACAGACCTGTCAACAAATTCTGAAGCCATATGGCTTCACAACTGACAGAACATGCTGCAGTGTACTCTGCTTTTGCTGTGCTAAGAGAAATACTGGATTGCTTTTTGCTTTTCCATCCTGAAGTGCTATTTATGTCTGAATCACTTCTATCCCAATCTGAATCAGTATAACCATACATTCTGAAGTCATGATCTCCAGTATAGCAGAGACCATAATCCAATGTACCCTTAAGGTATCTCATCATATGCTTTGCAACTACAAGTTGAACATGTATGGGCTCCACCAGATACTGACTCAATTTGTTCACTACAAAGCATATATCCGACCTGGTATTCGTCAGATACATCAACAATTCAATAATCTATCTGTATAGAGTAACACCAACCAACTCTGATGAAGTATCAACCATGAGCTTTAAATTCATTTCCATGGGTGTGTTCATGGATTTATATTCCAACATGTAAAATCTCTTTAGTATTTCAACTGCATACTTCCCTTGGTTAAGGAAGATCTTCTCTGGGCTTTGCCAAAATTCAAGACCTAAGAAATAATGCATCGGGCCTAGGTATTTCATCTCAAACTCTACAAGGAGCGTCTTCTTGAAATCTATGATGATATTTTCTTCTCCAGTCAAGAATAAATCATCCACATATAGTAGCAATATAACTGGCTCATCATTCATAACCTTGAAGTAAAGGTTAAGATCAAATTTAATTTTGGTAAAGCCCAATATTTTCAGGAAACTATCAATTCTTCCATACCAAGATCTAGGAGCTTTCTTCAACCCGTACATGGCTTTCTTCAACCTGCATACATGAGTCTTTCTATATTCAAATTCAAACCCTTGTGGTTGTTCTATATACACTTCTTCTTCAAGAACACCATTTAATACAGATGTTTTCACATCCATCTGGTGCAACTTCCACTTCATTTTGGTTGCAAGAGCTATGATGGTTCTGATAGAAGTGTATATGGCCACATGAGAAAATGTTTCTTCATATTCAATACCTTCCTTTTGAGAAAATCCATGAGCCACAAATATTGCCTTATGTTTTTCAATACTTCCATATAATGCATGTTTTATTTTGTATATCCACTTGGAAGATACATCATCTTTGTTCTTTGTTCTGGGAACTACTTCCCAGACATCATTATTTATAATGGATTGGTATTCTTTTTCCATGGTCTCCATCCATTCTTTCTTCTGAATGGATTCTTCAAAGCAAGTAGGTTCCTTCTATACAAGATCCCACATCAAGGCTATATAGTTGGAGAATGGCTTAGGATTCTTGCTTTGTTTGATGGTTCCTTCTGGGGCACCATACTTCTCTACATCTTGAATAAGTTCTCTCGCCCAAGATGGATGTCTCTTGTGAGAGATCGTCATACAAGGAGGTTCTGTAGATTCTATCATATCATGATCTTCTGGAATCTCATCATCAAAGGCAATTGTAAATTCCTTCACTGGTTCCGCAACTCTGGGAGATACATGTTCTTCTTCATATATTTCGTCAAGCTTACATTTCCTTGATCTTTTGAGTGCTGCATCTTCATCAAAGGTTACATCTCTGCTGATCTCAATATGATGGTAACTTGGTATGTAAATTATGAAGGCCTTAGAGACCTCACAATATCCAACAAATATTCCCTTCTTCTCTGAAGGATACAACTTAATTCTCTTTTCTTTTGGAATGTGTACAAATACTAGACAACCAAATATTTTTATTTATTTATTTTTTATGTATGGAAGAATCAACAACTAGTTGGGCACGTACTCGCATTACACAGGGTCTTGTTATCCAACTGCTACCACTAGAATCTCCAGGTGTTCCCACAATGACCCATACACAACACAAAAGATAAGTCGGTGGGCGTTGAAATCGAAAACTCATGGAACTTCATATCACGACACTTGTTAATTGAGCTGCCCCCCCAGGGGCTAGCAACCAAATATTTTGAGATGGCTTACTTCTGTTTTTTTTCTGGTGAAAATTTCTTTGGGAGTTTTGAATCCAGGTGCACTATGGGATAACCTATTTTGGAAATATACTGTTGTTCTTTCTGCTTCATCCTATAAGTGCATTAGAAGATCTTGATCGTGAATCATAGTCTTTACTGCTTCCATATTCATTCTATTCTTTCTTTCTGCTACACCATTTTGTTGAGGATTATAGGGAGTGGTGATCTCCCTCTTAATCCCGACATATCTGGAAAAGCTTCCAAATTCATTTGGAGTGTATTCTCCTCCATTATCTAACCTGAGTATCTTGATTTTCCTTTCAGAGAGGTTTTCTACCAAGGCTTTGAATTCCTTTAACTTTCCAAGTACTTCATCTTTTGACTTCAAGAAATAAACCCAAGTCTTACGAGAGTAATCATCAATAAAGGATACATAGTATACATACCCGCTTAGAGAGGTTGATGACATTGGACCGCATACATATGAGTGGACAAGTTCCAATATTCCTTCTACTTTACTGTCGCTCTTTGGAAAAGGTTTATTTATGTTCTTTCCTTGTGCACATCATTTGCATATGTTGGGCGCATGTCTATTTTGAGAAGGAAGTCTAGTTTGGGTGCAGGCCTATTTTTGAGAGAAGGATCTATTTTGGGGAAAGACCTAAACTTAAAAACAAATGACCTAATTTTGGAGCACGCACAACATGTAGCAAGAAAGCAACATGTAAGAGGAAAAGCAGCATGCGCGAGTAAAAGCAACGTGGCATGCAGACAGGAAAGCCTAACCATGTTAGGGTTAGGGTTTTTGACAAATATTTTAACGACTATAAGCCATAAAGTAGTATAAATAAGGACCTAGGAGGTCTAGGAAAGGGGGGTTGTGTTGTGTTGTTTTTGTGATAGAGGATTATTTATGTTGTCAAGTATAATAAGTCCTATAGAAGAGTCGAATAAGATAATCCTTGAGGGTTAGGTCACAGGCTTTGGAGCTTGGTGTGATCTAGTCCACCTCACAAAGGGATCTTACCTTGATTTGGATTGTATTACTACAGATGTAATGCGCACAGTGAAATATTTTGCATAGATTGAATAAAAGAGAAGAGAGCCAAATATTTGTGGACGTAGCTCTAGGAGGGGGTGAACCATGATAAAATTAGTGTTATATGTGATTTTTTACTTTCTATTGATCATTAGCATATGAATGGATGGTTAAACTAGAAATATCAACATGCATGCATAGGTTTAAATATGAACAAATTATAGAAGTACTTGAATATTTAACAAGGGTAATGCATAAGAAAGTAAGAATACATTCACAGATCCCCACTCATTCCTAGACCCAAACACTTGAGAATAGAAGTCACCCATTAAAGATATCTTAGGTGAGACTGTGCTGTGCACCCTGTGCGCAACGTTGCCTTCTGGTTTACCAGGAGGGCCAATAGTTTTCGAGGGTTTTGTTGGAAACCTATTGAGATCCGAACCTAGGTCATCTAAAGAAGAAGTGAAAGAAGAAACCAACAAATGGTTCCGTTGTCGGCTGGAACTTCACATGATTGAGAGGACGAGATCTATGGAAGAAACACACAAATAATGGAAGTATAGAAGGGAATGTTTAGGTCATGGAATCCAAAGAAGGCGGAGATTGAAATATGGTTGAAAATGAAGGAACTTGAGTTTATGAAGAAGGACAACATAAACCCTAAGTTAACATCGCAATAATATCTCAACAAATAAGTGTTTAGCGACTTGCATGAGGTATTTTTCTGTGATTTCCCGCATTTGTTGCAGGAGTGGTTGTTGATATTAAAGGAAAACCACCCTACTAATCGAATTAGACAGTTGGAGTGGAATCCTGTGGAAATCACATAGTTACAACAAGTTAATAACAAATTTACGCGTGCAGTAGATTTCTGGTTAGACAATATTGTTTCAAGGTTTATCACCGAATTTACAGTCGATACTATTAGCACTCTGTAATTTCCAGAGGTTGTCAAGGGTAGAAGAAATTGACAAAGGTAAATATCAAAACCACTTTTGAAACTAGGATCTAGCCCTGCCAATCTCAAAGAGGGATCTCTCTGTATGATTTAGATTTGTTTAGGTTTTTTGATATTAGTCTAGTTGAGATAGTCTGAATTTGTTTGTTTGTTTATAAAATTTGGCTGAAAGAATGCATCAAATTTCCATTGGGCTATGGGGTTTGTATTAAAGATCAAATTCATATTCAGATTTTTATGAGGTTTCTTCACAGGGCAGGGTAGTAAAACTGTTGGATCTATTAAGATTAAATGAGATGGATAAGACATAAAAGATGAGAAAATATACCAAGAAAAGGAGAAGTTAAGAATTCCCTTACTTAATATCAAATGAAAAACATATAGACCATTAAAATTCTAGAGACAGAGTATGCAAGATAAATTTTGTTCTATTGACTTCCTTTTAATGATTAGAATTTGAAATACATAAATGATCACAGAGAATAGGAAAACATTTAACAGAGAAAGAGAAACATCACCAAAAAATTGACACAAGAATCCTGTAAATTGGCCTGTTTTATTACTGGTCGATCCTTTTGAAAATATTTCACAGTAGCTCCTTGGGTGAAAAAATCAACCATCAATACTTTGAAGGAAGAAGGATTTATACAATAATTTACATTTGATCCTGTCATAAATGACTAGGATATTATGGAGAAAAAAATCTAACTAACTATATCTCAAATTACAAAATATAGGAATGTTGCTAATCTATTTGGATCCTTGGTGTTAATTTTGTGGAAGTAGTTGATGACTCATAATATTTGACTTGAATGTCTACTCCACGTTGACTCAAAAATCCACATCACTTTTACAAGAACACAAATCTTCCCATCTCTTTTTACTAAGGATGGAAACCTTGAGTAACTTTTTGTATATCTCGTCCATCTCAGTATACTTGGAAAAAGTGGGCTTTGTGATGAAAATATGTTTTATCTCATGCTGAATGCTCAGGTCCAACTGTAATGTTTCTAGGAAAGCCTTGCCAATAATTCTTCCTTTTATACCTGCAAATTTGGAACCATACTTTGCCACTGTACTGATATTCTGCTTGTAATCTGACAGAGTGATACGTTTGTCATTTATTACTAGCAACCCAGGGAGGCCCTTCTTAGGAAGTACTTCAATCTTGTTGAAAAATATTTGCACTCCAATGCCCATTACCTGAGCCTTCTCCTCCAGTTTCACCATCAATACTTTCTTGGTCAAGACCTTCTTGACCTCAAGGATGGTCTCTATCCTATATTCAATATCCAATGCTTCCAACTCCTGCTTGTTCTTGGATTTTAGGAACCTGATGAGTTTAGTGGCCTCTGTAGGTTTTTCTCCTAGCTCCTCCCTTATTTTTTCAATTGCTTCTCTGGCCTTCTATACCTATTCATGTTGTTCAAAAATAATTTGTATGAATGGCCATATCTCTACCATAGACTTGCTGATATCCATCCAAATGTTTTCCTTGGCCTCAGATAGTGTCTTGGCCATGCAAGTCTTCTTTTGCATCTACTGTAGCTATTGACTGAATCTCTGAGATTTATGCATTTCTGCATGATAGCTAAAATGGAACATAGACTTCAAGTCTTGGAGGCTTTTTACCTCTTCTTGCAACTTTATGATTTCCCTCCCTTGAAGGGACATATATTCCATACACTTCACCACCTTCTTAGAAACATATAGAACTTTCATTGGAATGGCTGATGGAATATTTGCTGTTGTAGCTGTTGTTGCTGTACTAACTCTTGTGAGAGAACTGCCTCCAATGGAACAATATCCATATGCACACTTTTCTCTCTCTCTTTGATCAATTGTCCAACTCATCCTCCATCTCTTTTATCTGTGCATTCTTCTCCATCATCAACTTCAACATCTCCTCTTTGTGGCCTTCAATTTCAACCATCTCCTTTGTTTATGAATCCTCAATGGCTGGAATTTTCAGTTGCTTTCTCAAGGAGGATATATTAACATTTTTCTTCTTCAACAATTCTTCATCTGCCTTGACATTCGATGGATCATATCCAATCTTAAGCACTAACTCTTCTAGATATTTAATCTTATTGTCTTTGGCCAAAGAGGATATATTTTCCATCTTCAATTGAGATTGGATATTATTCAGAGACACCTACAATTTTGAAGCAGTCAATGATGTGTTTTTCAAGGTGGAGAAAATCATCTCCCCTATTTTCCTGTGCATGTCCATTTGGTCCACTGGATGGACCTCCTTCACGTCAAACTCAAAAGAATTTTTCTTGTAGTCAACAACTATGTTGGAATGAGGTGCTTGTGGTTGTAGGAATGCCATTTGAATTCTTCCCTTCTCTGTGTCAAATGATAATAATAGTCTATGCTGGGAAGTAGAGGTCTTCTTCCAAAACTGGGCATATGTAATGCTATTTAGGAGTTCATTCCTCTGCTTGATTTGTTTGTATTTGTCAAAGATATTTGACCATGTTGGTTCATGAGAGGACTCGACTGACATAGTAGTGTTTTTTTTTTTTTTGGATGAAGATGTGGACACTATGTATTGACTGCCTGAAAATGTTGTAGAATGTGGTCTCTCCATGACTATGGTGGACTGTGTTTCCCCTTATTTAAGCATGTCTAATGTGTCACTAGTTTTAGCCCTCTTCCTGTAAACTTGAAAATCTTCAGCTGACACCTCTGTGACTGAAGGTGAAACCTATTTCCTGGCTCTATTTTTTGTTTTCACTTGAGGAGTGCTGGTATGTGAAAAAATGATAGGGGGAGGTTGTTATTTTGTTTCCAACAATGTATTTTCTTTCCAATCTGTCTGATTCATATACTTTTCTACTTCAGGCTTATGTACATGAGAATAAAGAGTGATCTTCTGTTTGGCCCTGAGTTCTGATATGATACCAAATGGGTCATAATTCCATGTGAAGCTCAGACTAAAGTTCATTTGTTTCAATAGGTTGTCATCCTCTTCTCCTACAACTCTGTTGTTGCATATGAAAGAACCAATTTGGCTCTTGATTCTGAGTTGTTGTTTTTCTTAACTGATACAAAATGGATGTCATCAGAATTTATCATCTGCCTGATATATTCCAATGCAAATATCCTGACAGGGAGATATTTTGGCAGTCTATATGGTGGAAATTCACATCCATATACTCTAGTCTCAGTATAGTTCTGGTAAAGATACCAATCCCTTGTTTTGGCCAAGTCAGAGAGGTGAAGAATTCTCTGGACTTCTTCATTAGTCCTTGGTTCCATTCTGTTGTTGAGCATGCACACTACTGGATGATAAAACCGATCAATGAAATCTTTAAAGCTGAACTTAGTGAAAATTTTCCTCACTAATGAGGTCCATGAAGTCACTGATTGAGAATTTCCTTCCTGATCCAATTTTTGGAGAGCACAAGAGAATCTGTCCGACTGAAAGAACATGAACAAGCACACCAACACTGAGGAATACCTAAAAATTCCTTCTATTGATAATTTGAAAAATTGCTCATGTATGTTGTCAGCCAAAAACTGACTGAAATCAAAATGGACTGCAGATTTATCTTCTGTGGAGGAAATGGATAGAAAATCTAAGATAGGTTCATCTACCCATTCATCAGAAAAATATCCTAATAGGTAACAGAGGGTGGAAATAATTTGGTTTGCCCTGACAGAGAAAATGGAAGATGGATAGGGAGGATTTTTCTTAGGACACTGGGCATATTTTGGCAAAAATATTTCAAATATTTGGGCTCTTTGGTGGAAGGAGAGTTTCTGATAGAGATCATTTAAGATTTTGACAGAGAATGGGCTTGCAGAGTCAATTCTGGGGATTTGTAACATCTAATTGATCAATTCAGGGGTAATGGTGAGCAAGGTTTCACCAGACGAAGATACGATGGCCCTTTGGCCAGGAATATAATGAGCTTGACACTGAAGGGAAAATTCTGGGAAATGAAAGGTCTGGAGAAACATGTATAAGGGAAAATTGGACTCCTAGACTTCAATTTCATCTCTTTGATCCAAGAAAATGTCTTTTATCCATATGTGTAATTCAAAAAAATCAAACTCAAACTTCAGCTCTATAATTCTATAGTCTTTATCTGCCAGGGGAACACGATCCAAGTCGACAGGAGGGGGGAGAAATGGATTTTCAACAGTTTCAATGGATTTAGCTTTGGGATCCATGGCTAACAGAGATCTGAGGGCGAAAAATGGATGAATGTAGTTACCCAGATTAATGGCATCTGTCGACAGTGTATATTGGTGGAGGTTAGCTTGACAACTGGATTCAGCGCGATGTCAACAGTGTCCAGATCTGTGAATAGGGTAGCAATGGTGAAAAAACGAGGTTAAACAGTGCAGGGAGGTGTCCGTTATGGCGTGGGATGGCGACTGGACGAATAACGATCACAATGGAGGCACTGATTAGCCAACATGTATGAGGGGTGTGACGTGTGACAAGAGTTAGTTGGGTATGGTGGTAGAGTGAGGTGGGCTGTATTGGGTAAGCAGTTAGGCATGATTTCAGAGGGGGGGTAGGTAGTAAGTGGAATTGAGCGGGAGGGGGGGGGGTCTGAAATGATGTGAGGTTGACATGTTATGTGGGGCCCACACTAGGGAAACCACTTTCCTGAACACCCCCACCGTAAAGGAAGAAAGGTCGGGGGGTCTGAAAAGCACTATCAGTCGTTGATCTAAGCGCTGCTTGATCTCGTTGATGGAAGATGTGCGCCTTTTAGTCGCATAATGACAAAAATTCATATCCACTATATAACTTAGGATAAAAACATGCGGTGGGTAGCGCTAGGCTCCCCCTTTCTTATTTTTTTCACCAAGGTGTTATTTCCTAGGCTAAGAACACCAAATTAACTCAAATAAAAAGTATTTTAACAATCTTTTTGAAAATCTTTATTGAAAAAGACAACACTGACCTAACTCCTAGCCTAATTAACTAACACATTAATCCATCTTAGACTGTTGGATTAATTTATTCACTAACCTAGCTAATTTGGCCAAGATTAGACTGTTTGACCAAATTTATTCACTAACCTATCAACATAAATTTAAAAGGTTTGATCATGATTATACAGTATGAGTCAAACCAAGTTTATTTCATGGGGTTTTATATTTTCTCTTTTTATTTTTATACCCTCTTTTCATTTTTAATATTTTTATTCTTTATTTTTCTTTTGTAAACCATTTGCAGAATAAAATATTATTTACAACACAATATGACTAGAGGAAGAAATTCTAATCACCATGTGATCCTATGAAATATAGGGTTATAACAGTGGATCCACTTGGGGATGGTGATCTCCTTGTAAGGTGCCAAGAACCAATTATCTGTTGCCTTGAATATTCTTCTCCAGTACTTTTCTTCATTCTAATTTGTTTTATTATAAATATAAATCTGGTGATCCTGATCAGTGGCTTAGGGCCTTCTCTCCCGGCTTCAACCATTGATAAAAATCACCCACACCTGACATAAAAATTAAAATGGTATTTACATTGAAATGAGTGAGAAAAATATTCATTCTTGTGAAACATAGTGCTTGAGCATTCTGCCATTGATGGGTCCTCCTGACAGATCTGCTCCATCCATATCCTTGATAAACAATACATTTTTTTCCTCTGTAGGCATGTATTATGAATGGGTATTTCCATAAATTGTCAATTTTTTCATGTTTTCCCTTTTCTTCATTCCTTGAATCCCACTTCAGTACTTTATCTCCTAGCTGGAAATAATCAGCCTTGGTCCTTTTGTCATAGATTCTCTTGAATCATCTGAGTTTGGTTATAAACCTCTTCTCTAGATTGTTGCAGTTGTATAGTTTGATTGATTCTTCTTTGCACGTCATTTGGTTCTACCTGTACTTCCTGCAATAAATTCATGATAGGAACACCCAAAGAAGTAGGAAAGACAACATCCATTCCATAGACCAACTGATATGGAGACATACCAATTGAACTCTTTGTAGTAAGTCTGTCTGCCCAAAGTGCATGTACCAACTTGTTGTGCCATGATTATTTGTTATCTTGCAACATCTTCTTGATAATGTTGACCAAACTCTTATTTGAAAGACTCTGCTAATCCATTTCCCTGAGGGTAATAGGCTGTAGAGTGTCCTAAGGTGATTTGATACTTGCTGCAAAAATTATCATATTTTTGGATTTGAATGTTGTTGCATTGTCAATGATAATTTTCCAGGGGCATCCAAATCTAGAAAGAATGTTAGTTTCCAAAATTTTTATGATCACAACATCAGTGGCTTTCCTGGTGGGTACAAATTCAATCCACTTGGTGAAATAGTCAGTGGCTGTGAGAATCCACTTGTGCCGAATTGATGAAGGTGGGTGAATATCTCCAATAAAATCCAAACCCCATTGCTAAAATGGAGCTTCAACTGAAATTGGCTTCAAGGGTAAAGGCATAAGTTTCCTTTTTCCTTCAAAGATCTAACATTTGTGACATTAGGTCACTTTCTTGTGGACATATACAAATAAATTTGGCCAATAGAAACCAACTCTAAGAATTTTATTAGCAGTGGTCTTCTAATTCAAATGTCCACCACAATATCCTTCATGGAACTCCTGCAAAACTTTGTTAGCTTCATTTTTCAACAAACAATTTAGTAGAATACCTCCAACATCTTTCCAATATAGAATGCCATCCAAAATGCAATATTTCAAAGCTTTAAGTTTCAAAAATCTAGCTTTAGTTTTTGTCAAACTAGGAGGAGATTGTAGATGATGTAAAACATAAATAAGTTCTGCATACCAGGGATAGTTTGAGAAAACCTCTTTAACTTGTGGAGTCACTTGCTCTTCTTTTTCATCAACTACATGTAGAAAATTAATATCCAAAGCACGAAATTTTGACTCAGCCATCAGTTTGGATAATCCTTGACCCTTGATAATATTGGTTGGTTTGACCTCAATATCATACTCAAGGATCACAACAATCCATTTACCTCTTCTGCCATCTGGATTTTCTTGGGTCAAAATATCTTTCACCACAACATTAGGAACATAAGCAATGATATGTGAGTGGAGAATATATAATCTAAAATCCTTAATTGCTTTCACCAAAGCAAACAAATGTTTCTCCATGATGTTGTAATTCAATGCAACATCTCTCAGGGATTTACTGAAGAATGCTATAGGTTGTTCATGGCCTTCACTGTTCTTCTGCAAAAGGACTGTTGCAATGGTATGTTCAGAGGAAAAAGAGAATAGGAGGAAATCTTTGGTATAATTAGGACTGATGAGTACATGGGCTTGTGTCAAGGCTTGTTTCACTTGATCAAAGGAATGTTTAGATTCTATGGTCCACTTTATTTTTGTATATTTTTAAAGCATATTTGTTATGTTTATGAAGAGTTCTGCCAAGTTAGGGATAAATCTTCTCAGAAAGTTTATTTTTCCTATGAAAGACTACAATTCCTTTATGTTTCTTGGATGGTCTATCTTCTGAATGGATTCAATTCTGCTAGGGTCTATTTTGATTCCATCTTTAGATATGATGTGTCCTAATAGTTTACCCTCCTCTAAACCAAACAAGGTTTTCTTGGGATTTAGTGAGATTCTGAACTTCCTGCATTTTTCAAAAACTTTTTTAAGGTGGAGTAAGTGTTCTTCATCTGTTTTTGAAAAACCAGTTATGTCATCCAGGTATATGACAATAAATATTCCAAGTTCATCCACAAAAACAATGTTCATTTCTCTCTGAAATGTGGCACCAACATTCATTAAACAAAAAGGCATTTTCACATACATGAAAGTGCCCCAAGGTGTAGTGACCATTGTTTTCTCTTAGTCATCAAGGTGGACTAAGACTTGGTTGTATCCAAAAAATCCATCTAACAAAGAAATTCTACTGGATCCAACTACCTTCTGTAAAATATGATCCATTTTGGGCAAAGGATAATTTTCTTTAAGGGAGACTTTATTAAGGTTTCTGAAATCAATACAGAGTTTGATTTCTCCACTGTTTTTTCTGGTAGGAACTAAATTGGGCACCTATTTTGAAAATCTTAATGGGAAAATGATTTTAGCATCATACATTTTCTTTATTTCCTTTTCAATTAGAGGCATCAACTTGGGGTTAATTCTCCTAAGTTTTTGTTTGAAAGGACTATGATATTCTTTTATGGGGATTTTTTGTTGTATGATGCTAGTATCATAAGATTTCAAGTCTTCATAGCTCCATGCAAAAACATCTACAAATTATTTGAGCAATTCAGTATATTTCTGTTTTTGGGAAGGAGGTACATATTTGGACAATTTAATCAGTTTTGGTTCCTTATCAGTCCCTATATTACAGTCCTCAACATCTTTTCCAATAGCTTCAATTTTTTGGTTTTTTAGCTACATCATTGAAATCAAACAGTTCTTCTAATGGGACTAACCCTCTAGGCAGAATGTTATCTTTTAATTGCAAAAAATATGAGTTTTCTTATTTTTCATTTATTTCTTCTAAATCTATTTTATTTACACTTTCATTATCACTATCTACATCAATATTTGCACATTCAAATTCATTTTTTGATTGCAGGAAATCATCAATCTGTTCATCATTACCAAACACTTGCTAATACTTGATATTGTCTGGGACATCAGGTTTTCATTTCACCTCAACTGTGTATTGGCAATTAGGATGAAATGGTATTTTACAAGTGACTGCTGAAGTAGCCAGTCCATCAACAAGTATGTTTTGGCCTCTGGGAATCACCTGCAAGTCATATTCAGTAAAACATTGCAAAAAATCCAAAACAACATTTCTATAGGCCCTTAGTCTTGGGTGTTTGGAAGAATACTCACCTTTGATCTGTTTAATGATAATTTCATGATCACCTCTTACTAAAATTCTTTTGGCACCAAGTTTTTTCAACAATTTTAGACCAATCATTAATGCTTCATACTCAACTATATTATTGGTACACTGAAAATTTAATTTATAAGAATGGATTTATGAATACCTTTCTTTTGGATTATGCATCCACACCCCAGCTCCAGATCCCTGTTTACTGACAACACCATCAAAATATAAACTCCAGAGAGGTTCTATTGGTTCATCAATTTGTATTGTCAGTGTTTTATCTTCTTCAGGAGTTTCTTTTCTTTCCTCCAGGTTATACACATCATCTTCCAATCGTGCAATTTGACTATCCATGTCACCATCATTATATAAAATAAAATAGTCCAGATCATAATGAACAAAGTATAAAGGGTAGTTGTGTGGTTTCTCTTGACTACTGACCATGTATTTCATCTGTGTCTCCTTGTACAATCTTCTCTGCTGACCAAATAAAGGGATGGTGGCACAGGACATGTACAACTGTAGGGTACCCTATAATTTGGCACCCCATGATCGAGATAACAACATTCCATACTTTGGAGGAGTATCTGCAACAACAATATCCATTACCATGCTTTTGGTTGGGATCTGTGCCAAGGTAATACACAAGTCTTTGATCAGACCTATGCATTTAACTTTACTTGAATCAATGAAGTATAAATCCTTGTAAGGCCTCATGATGTCAAGCCCTAATTTCTCCATCACAGCCTTTGGAATAAGGTTATGTGAAGTACCAGAGTCTAGCATGGCATTGTGTAATGTCTTATCATGAATATTTAAACTGATGTAAAAAGTAGGAACCCAATCACCTTCATATTTTCCCTCAATTTTAGGCCCAAACAACATTTCTCCTTGATCATCAGCAATGTTCATTGTGTTTGTACCTAATTCTGGTTCCATGTTCAAGGCTTTGATCACTTGTGATCTGTAATCATTCGTGTTCATCAATTCTGACAGAGGAATAGGTATTTTAAGTTTCACCAATTCACTTTCCAAACTGAATGTGGTAGGATTTCTGTTTTGATTGTGAAGGTCTGATTTCTCAGCTACATTCTTCTGTGTAGTAGGATTGGGCTGACTGGTGGAGTCAACCTCAGTTTGAGTTGTCCTTGGTATAGAGTCAAGTATTCTTTTTGTAGGGGCCTCTCAGTTTTTCTTTTCAGGAACTTTCTTGGCAAGAGTATCTGAGGTTTTCTTAATTTCAGAAGCTTTGTTGGTTGGGTTTTCATTAGAATTTTTACTTCTCAATTTGTATTTCCTATGAACATCCATTATTGCATTTTCGAAGGCTTGTTGTTCTAATTCTTCCTCATCTAATTCAATTTGTGAAAGGAGAAAAGGTCTTGTTATTATTGAGTAAGAAAGATGGAATCATTGTCATTAACTCCCATAAGATTTATGTGAATGCCATCTATTCCCTCAATAGTTTCTTCCCCTCATCAACATAGTTTTCCTAAAAGGGTGGCCTAATTTTCTGATCAAGGCCTCTTTTTTCTCATTGTTCTGTAGGCTCTCTTTGTCTATTCTGGGGAGGATTCTCCTGAAATTGGGATTTTTCATTTGAGGGGCAGGTTGATTATCTCTAGGTGGGTTCTTGTCAGTGATTTCTAATCTCTCCATCATTCTTTCCATAGTTCTAACCAAAGAATCTATTTTTGAATATACAGTGGAAGTGTATGGTTTTTCCTTGATTGAGACTCTCCTTTATGTTCTTTGCCTAGCTCTCCTAGCCAACAAGTTTGATTCAACACTCACAACACATTTATGAATATCTTCCAGAGTTGCAGGGTTTCTTTCTCTGAATTGGTACGACATATCAACATAAAATCCATTATGGAACTTGATCAAAGTTAAGCCTTGAGTAGGTTTAATGTTAGCAAGAATTGCATTATAGATATTATTGAAACGAGTGCAATAGTCCTATACAATTTCCCCTTGGTTTCTTCTGATATTTTCATATTCAGATAATATTTGTAGTGGGTTTTTATTTATTTCCCATCTATTGAGAAAAGATCCGTGAAAGGTAGTAATATCAACAATGCTAGCAACTTGTAAGGATTTGAACCATTTCTTAACCTCACTAGTTAAAATTTGTGCAAAGAGTCTCATTTGGACATCTGCCTCATCTACTTCCAGTAAATCGAAGAAGTCATTCATTTTGTCCACATGTTGTTGTGCATTAAGGGTTCCAGTGCCATCAAATTGAGGAATCCTAGTTTGATAATTTTGGGGCATGTTATGTAAGGCAAAAACCAAAACCAGGGGAGCATATCGTGTTGCCATGATTGATGGAGGAGTTTGGTTAGCAAGAACTTCTATATTAGGATGGATTGTAACCTATACAATCCCTGGAGAAGTAATAGAATATGTTGAATAAGTAGGGCTGGGAGATGTAGGATGATTTATTTGGGGGTTAATAGAAGCTGTAGAGATGAAAAGGGAAGAAAGTTCAACAGATTGTTGAAAGTAAGCTTTGTGCAAATCTTGATCAAATTCTGATGCTAGACCTTGTAATTTCTCCAAGTCTTGGAGTATTTTCTGATCGAGATCTACTTCGGGAGAGTGTCTTTTAGGGGTTCTCGGTTGGAGGATGGCTTGATCTAGGACCGTTTCATCCACAAATCTATCATATTTGGTTGTGTAAAGGATATGCTCAAAAGGTATATCAAATTGGATATCTTGGATTGAGACAAGCTTCTCAGGAAGAGAAGTGGCCCTAGGAAGAGGACTACTACTCCCTTGAATTTATGTTGTGCTTCTTTTTCTAATTAATATTTCTGGATTATCTACTACTGTTACAGGTTCTGGATCAGGGTGAGATCTAGTATGAATTCTTTTTGGAGCCAAAACTTAAAATTTTAGAAACATAATTAACTATTTACAAATTTTAACAACCTCTGAACATTTATCTATTGAAAATTATATCTTTGATTGCTCATAAATAAAGTTTTCTTATCTAGGGAAGACAATTCATAAAGTTTGAATATTTGTTCAGCTCCCCAGTAGAGTCACCACTATGTTAGCACTCTGTAATTTCTAGAGGTTGTCAAGGGTAGAAGAAATTGATAGAGGTAACTATCAAAACCACTTTTGAAACTAGGATCTAGCCCTGCTAGTCTCAGAGAGGGATCTCTCTGTATGATTTAGATTTGTTTAGGTTTTTAGATATTAGGCTAGTTGTGATAGTCCAAATTTGTTTGTTTGTTTATAAAATTTGGCTGAAGGAATGCATCAAATTTACATTGGGCTATGGGGTCTGTGTTAAACATCAGAATCATATTCATATTTTTATGAGGTTTCTTCACAGGTAAGGGTAGTAAAACTGTTGGATCTATTAAGAGCAAATGAGATGGATAAGACAATAAATATGAGAAAATCTACCAAGCAAAGGAGCAGTTAAGAATTCCCTTATTTAATATCAGATGAAAAACATATAGAACATTAAAAGACCAGAGATAGAGTATGAAAGATAAGTTATGTTCTATTCACTTCCTTTTAATGATTAGAATCTGAAATACATAAATGATCACAGAGAATAGGAAAACATTTAACAAAGAAAGATAAACATCACCAACAATTTGACACAAGAATCCTGTAAATTGGCTTGTTTTATTACTGGTCGATCCTTTTGAAAATATTACATAATAGCTTCTTGGGTGAAAAAATCAACCCTTAATACTTCGAAGGAAGAAGAATTTATACAATAATTTACATCTGATCCTTTCATAAATGACCAGGATATTATGGAGAAAAAATCTAACTAACTAGATCTCAAATTATAAAATATAGGAATGTTGCTAATCTATTCAAATCCTTGGTGCTGATTTTGTGGAAGTAGTTGATGACTCATAATATTTGACTCGAATGTATGCTCCATGCTGACTCGAAACTCCACATCACTTTTACTCAAGTAAAGAACACAAATCTTCCCATCTCTTTTTACTAGGGATGGAAACCTTGAGTAACTTTCTGTATATCTCGTTCATCTCAATATACTTGGCAAAAGTGGGCTTTGTGATGAAAATGTGTTTTATCTCATGTTGGATGCTCATGTGCAACTGTAATGTTTCTAGGGAATCCTTGCCAATAATGCTTCCCTATATACCTACAAATTTGGAACCATCCTTTGCCACTGTACTGATCTTCTGCTTGTAATCTGACAGAGTGATAAGTTTGTCATTTATTACTAGTAGTCCATGGAAGCCCTTGTTATGAAGTAATTCAATCTTGCTGAAAAATCTCTGCACTCCAATGTCCATTACCTGAGCCTTCTCCTCTAGTTGCAACATCAATCCTTTCTTGTTCAAGGCCTTCTTGACCTCAAGGATGGTCTCTGTCCTATCTTCAATCTCCAATGCTTCCAAATCATGCTTGTTCTTGGAGTTTAGGAACCTGATGAGTTAAGTGGCCTCTGTAGGTTTTTCTCCTAGATCCTCCCTTATTTTTTCAATTGCTTCTTTGGCATTTTGTACCAATTCATGTTGTTCAAAAATAATTTGTATGAATGACCATATCTCTACCATAGACTTGTTGATATCCATCTAGATGTTTTCATTGGCCTTAGATAGTGTCTTGGCCATGACAGTCTCCTTCTGCAACTGTTGTAGTTGTTGACCGAGTCTTTGAGATTTATGCATTTCTACATGATAGCTATACTGGAATATGGACTTCAGGTCTTGGAGGTTTCTTACCTCTTCTTGCAACTTTCTGATTTCCTCCCCTTGAAGGGACATATCTTCCATATAATTCACAAGATTCTTAGAAACATTTGGAAGTTTCATTAGAATGGATAATGGAATCTCTGTCATTGTAGTTGTTGGTGTTGTACTAACTCCTATGAGAGGAACTGCCTCCAATGGAACAATATCCATCTGCACACTTTGTTCTTTCTCTTTGATCAATTTTTCCAACTCAACCTCCATCTCATTTATCTGTTCATTCGACTCCATGATTAGCTTCAACATCTCCTCCTTTTGGCCTTCACTTTCAACCATCTCCTTTGCTTGTGAATCCTCAGTGGATGGAAGTTTTAGTTGCTTTCTCAAGGAGGCTATATCACTATTTTTCTTCTTCAACAATTCTTCAGATGCCTTGACATTCGATGGATCATATCCAAACTTTAGCATTAACTCTTCTAGAGATTTAATCTTATTGTCTTTGGCCAAAGAGGATATCGTTTCCATCTTCAATTGAGATTGGATATTATTCAGAGACACCTGCAATTTTGAAGCAGTCAATGATGTGTTTGTCAAGGTGGAGAAAATTATCTCCCGTGTTTGCCTATGCATGTCCATTTGGTCCACTGGATGGACCTCCTTCAAATCAAACTCAAAATAATTTTTCTTGTAGTCAACAATTGTCTTGGGATGAGGTACTTGTGCTTGTAGGAATTCCATTTACTGCTATTCAAGATTTCATTCCTCTGATTGATTTGTTTGTATTTGTCAAAGATATTTGACCCTATCGGTTCATGAGAGGACTCGACTGAGAGAGTAGTGTTTGTTTGTTTTTTGGATGAATACGTGGACAATATGTAATAACTTCCTGAGAATGTTGAGGAATGTGGTCCCTCCATGAATATGGTGGACTATGTTTCTCCTTCTTTAAGCATGTCTGGTGTGTGACTTGTTTTAGCCCTCTTCCTGTAAACTTGAAAATCTTCAGCTGACACCTCTGTGACTGAAGGAAAAACCTATTTCCTGTCTCTCTTTTTTGTTTGCACTTGAGGAGTTCTTTTATGTGAAGAAGTGACAGGGGGAGGCTATTCTTCTGTTTCCAACAATGTATTTTCTTGCCAATCTGTCTGATTCATATACTTTTCTACTTCAGGCTCATGTACATGAGCATAAGGAGTGATCTTCTGTTTGACCTTGAGTTTTGATATGATACCAAATGGGTCATAATTCCATGTGAATATCAGACTAAAGCTCATTTGTTTCAAGAGGTTGTCAGCCTCTTCTCCTACAACTCTGCTCTTGCATATGAAAGAACCAATTTGGCTCTTGATTTTGAGCTGTTGTTTCTTCTTAACTGATACAAAATGGATGTCATCACAATTTATCATCTGCCTGATATATTCCAATGTAAAGATCCTAAAAGGGAGATATTTTGGCAGTCTGTATGGTGGAAATTCACATCCATATACTTTGATCTCAGTATGGTTCTAATAAATATACCAATCCCCTGTTTTGGCCAAGTTAGAGAGGTGAATAATTCTCTGGACTTTTTCATTAATTCTTGGTTCCATCTTGTTGCATGCACAATAATGGATGATAAAAATGTTCAATGAAATCTTTAAAGTTGAACTTAGTGGAATTTTTCCTCACTAAAGAGGTCCATGAATTCATTGATTGAGGATTTCCTTCATGATCCAATTTTTGGAGAGCACAAGAGAATCTGTCTGACTAAAAGAAAAGGAACATGTACACCAACACTGAGGAATACCTGAACATTCCTTCTATTGAGAATTTGAAAAACTGCTCATGTATGTTGTCAGCCAAAAAATGACTGAAATCAAAATGGACTATAGATTTCTCTTCTATGGAAAAGATGGACAAAAAACCTAAGATAGGTTCATATACCCATTCATGAGAAAAATATCCTAACAGGTAACATAGGGTGGAAATAATTTGATTTTCCTTGACAAAGAAAATGGAAGATGGATAGGGAGGGTTTTTCTTAGGCAACTGAGCATCTTCTAGCAGAAAGATTTCGAAGATTTGGGCTCTTTGGGGGAAGGAGGGTTTCTGATAGAGATCATTTAAGATTTCGACAGAGAATGGGATTGCAGAGTCAATTTTGGGGATCTGTAACATCTGATTGATCGATTTAGGGGTAATGGTGAACAAGGTTTCACCAGACGAAGACAAAATGGCCCTTTGTCCAGGAAGATAATGAGATTGACACTTAAGGGAAAATTATGGGAAATGAAAGGTCTGGGGAAACATGTATAAGGGAAAATTGGATTTCCACAGTCCAATTTCATCACTTTGATCCAAGAAAATGTCTTTTAGCTAGAAGTGTAATTCGAAAAAGTCAAACTCACACTTTGGATTTGAAATTCTATAGTCTTTATCTGACAGGGGAACACGATCCAGGTCGACAGGAGGGGGGAAAAATGGATTTTCAACAATTTCAGTGGATTTAGCTTTGGGATCCATGGCTAATAGAGATATGAGGGAAAAAAATAGATGACCATAGTTACCCAGATTAATGGTGCCTTTTGACAGTGTATCTTGGTGGCGGTGAGCTTGACAACTGGATTCGACACGGTGTCAATAGTGTTCGAATCTGTGAATAGGGTATCAATGGTGAAAAAATGAGGATAAATAGTGTAGGGAGGTGTCTGTTATGGCGTGAGATGGTGATTGGATGAATAATGGTCACGGGGGAGGCATTTATTGGCCAACAAGTATGAGGGGTGTGACGTGTGACAGGAGTTAG
>JZKD02S0100025.1:61746-84979 GCA_000966675.3 Picea glauca
AGGCAGAAAGGTCAGGGGGTCTGAAAAGCATCGTCAACCGTTGATATAAGCGTTGCTTGATCGTGTCGATGGAAGTTGTGCGCCTTTTAGTCGCATAATGACTAAATTTCATATCCATGATAGAAATTAGGATAAAATCATGAGGTGGGTAGCGCTAGGCTCCCCCTTTCTTATTTTTTCACCAAGGTGTTATTTCCTAGGCTAAGAACACCAAATTAACTCAAATAAAAAGTATTTTAACAATCTTTTTGAAAATCTTTATTGAAATAGACAACACTAACCTAACTCCTAGCCTAATTAACTAACACATTAATCCATCTTAGACTGTTGGATTAATTTATTCACTAACCTAACTAATTTGGCCAAGATTAGACTGTTTGACCAAATTTATTCACTAACCTATCAACATAAATTTAAAAGATTTGATCACGATTATACAATATGAGTCATACCAAGTTTATTTCATGGGGTTTTATATTTTCCCTTTTTATTTTTATGCCCTCTTTTCATTTTTTATATTTTTATTCTTTCTTTTTCTTTTTCTTTTTTCTTTTGTAAATCATTTGCAGAATAACATATTATTTACAACACAATATGACTAGAGGAATAAATTCTAATCACCAGGTGATCCTATGAAATATAGGGTTATAACAGATACCATGAAGTCCTGTAATGCAACAAAGAAATATTTTCTAAAGGGACCCATAGGTAGGTATATCATATCGCTATATACTTCAATCAAGATTTTATTGTATGACAACGATGTGATTACCATGGAATCAAACAACTAAACTTTATTGCGTGCATGGGGGAGGGGGGAAGCACTGACACGAGGTTGAGATATGGAAAAGTAGATGGATAAAGGAAAGAAGAAGGAGGCCATGGACCCAATCATGATGGAAGAAGACCGGATAAAGAAGATAATGGCAAAAGGTAGAAAGACGCGCAATGGAGTACCCTACCAATATAAAATGAATAATAAGAACATAGCCATAGCTAATAGAGAGGGCTTGGAGAGCGATGAAGAAGAGGTAGAGGATCTTCGAGCTATGGAGCATATTGAGGAAATCCTGCATGCAATGTATGAAAGGAAAACATGAGGTCCAAGGTCAGGGAAAAAAGGTAGAACTCCAATCCATATCATCATCAATGTGGAACCTACAACCCCATGTGCGACTATTACACCAGAAATAACACCAATGTTTAGACAACTGAATTTTAGTGGAAGAAAGACAACGTGAAATGCATCCAATCAAGGAGCATCAACTAGAGGAACCAGTTCAGGAAGTAACAATCAATTATATACACCGCATAGAGGTATTAGTTCAACACAATTCAAAATGGCATGACATGATCGCACGATCTGATTGCCAAATTTTTGGGGAGAGGCATCAGAGGACCTTGAAAAGAACTTATTCATCTGTGAGAAGATCTGGGAAGCAAAGCAAATCATAGATGAGGAGACAAATCTCGTGCAATTAGCAATCACACTAAGAGACCACACAATGGAATGGTATATGAGCCTAGATGTAAACAGTCCACATGGAATACCAAAGACTATTGCAGACATGAAAAAACTACTAGTAAACGAATTTAAGAAGCCTAGCTCAGAAGATCAGTATATGAATGAAATGATTGAAATTAGGCAAAAACCAGGTGAGTTTGTTATGGAGATTGATCAATGGTTCAAACGACTGAAGGGTAAGTTGAAATATGCAATTACTGACATGAAACATAGGCACTTATTTGTGAACTCCCTATTACCACATTTGAAATACCCATTAAGACAACAAAAGTTCCAAACTCAGGAAGAGGCTTTGCATGCAACCTTACAACTGGAAGAGAACTGGTATCAACAGACAAATGACCTCTTTCCATGACTTTATCATTTGTAAAAAGTTGTACTATTGGCTTGGTTCTTACTTTATGATATGAATTCATGGGAATGATAGAAGTGTTGTTGATTATGTTATATATTACATTCATTTTCTCAATAAAATTGATAATGTTGAGATAAATGAGGATAACTAGCTAGATTTTGATCACCACGCCATCATGATAACTTTAAATATAAATATGTTTCTCGAAAAAACTACTATGTATAATATAAGCAATTGAGTTCTCTTTGACAATAAGAAAGCTTCCCATTTTCTCAAGGATTTTATAGGAGTTGTTCAATTATGATATGAAAAGTGACAATATTGAGATTTTATATTAAAAATTGCTTTCAAATATTTCTACGTGCTTAGAAAAGTATTCTAAAAAAATAAATATCAAAGGTAAACAACACCTTTCAAACCACTAGCATGACCTATAATGTAAAATTACAAGAAAAGATATTAGAACTGCCTCTAATGAGAGTCTAATAGAGCTAGTAAGATTATTTATTATAAGTATTTAATAAGAAATATTTAAAAATTTCATATGAAATGGAATTATTGAAGTCCCATTAAATTTTAGGGGTGCCAGGTGCCAGGGGGGGTGGTGTGTGTGGATTGTTCTCAATCTTGATGAAAATTAGGGAATTACCTTTGGATGGGGTCTAGAGAGAGCATCGAATAACCAAGTGGAGGCATTGGCTCTTTTCCAAGGGTTGAAGCTCATCGATGCAATTTATATTATAAGTCTAATTGTTATTAGGGATTTGGCATTAGTTATGAAATTGGTGCATATAAATTCCTCTCTGAGTGATGGAAAAATTGTAAGAATTGTTAGGTGAATACACAAGGAAGTTAACAGGTTTGAAATTGTCGAATATTATCACATCCTAAGTGAGCTCAATAGGTAGATCAATTGGCCAACATGGCCTCTCAGTTGGATTGTGGAGTCCTAAGAAATAAAATATGGATCTTAGCTTCCCCCATCCCTTAAGTTTCAAATCATAGTTATGAATATGCTTTGCCTGAGAGACAAATTACATGGGTGATTTAGTCTTGGAACATGCCATTCAAGGTGTATGACCTCTGTGGTACCATCACACACTCAACATTTAATGTTGGAGTAGGCTCATCAATTACACTTGGTATTGGGGTTTTTTTGTAGGTGGGATAATGGATTTGACTTGAGGTATGTAAGTTGGGGAGTATTTGTGGTCTCTACGATTTCTTTCTTTGTTCTTTCTCGGCTTGAATTGAGGATTTTGTTTTTGTCTTGAGATGACTTCTAGTTCATTTTTGGGGGATTTTGGTTCACTTAGAATCCTTGTGTGGTGGCTTACTAGTTCTTGCATTGGTCGCTTTTTATTTTGGTATGGATGTCCTAGAAACGTGGGTCAATTCCTGCAATTTCTATTTAAGACTCCTATGCACCTCTTGTTCTATGTTGGAAAATAAAAGGTTAGTGGAATAAACTATGAAATTGAAAGTCTCTTTCTCTGTTATCAATTGTCTGAGGGAATGTTGGAAAAACATTTGGTTAATGGTTATGGTTGTACATTAGTGGAATATATGGGATGTGGAAGGGGGGATTTTCAAGTGTTATGTAGTTCCTTGATAATTGACCACTTACAATACAAGAGATGTTCATTGTGTGAAACTACTAATAGTCAAAGAGTTCTAAGGAGACAAGAAGATCTTATTATAGATAACATGAATTCAACTTTCTCTATTAGGATGCATTCTTAGGAAGAAACTAGAAATAATGAAAACACCTTCATCTTGGAAACCTTGCACAGTAAAAAGAGGAAAATAGAATATCCCTTCAAGCTGAGTGTGTTTTTCTTCAACAAATGGTTGTGAATCTAGTTAGAAGTCTCACTTCAACTGCTTTAAATTCCAAACTGTCTATTGGGTTAGTAATCGAGGAGGTCAAGGAAGAAGATACCATAAAACAACATCGGGATGATGTGCTATTGATGGGTGTAGACTAGACCTTTCAGTCCACAACAAAGAACTAGGAGGAACCTTACAAACATCATGCCTTTATCCAATACTATTGTTTAATGTTTTGCAAATTTCATTTAATCTTAGGTGTTTTTTTTATAGAATTTATACTAGTAGTATCTTTTTAGAATCCTCTACGAAGGATTGCTATGTTTCTTTAGACAATAATCTCCAATTTTTGGACAATTTTAAGAATTAGTTTTTGCATAGACTACATATTTTTGTATTATTATGATGACCAATGTGGCTACAAAAACTTTCTAATGCAGAATATACCCATTCTTTTTATAAAGAAGAAGAAGAAGAAGAATAAATATTTTAAAATGTTAATATCTAACCAAAATTTTGAGGGGAGACATTTAGGCATATGTAAATGAGAACCTAAGACATTTTGGGTGAACATCATTCCTAGAAAACCTAAAACATTTTGGGTGAACATCATCCCTAGAAAACCTAAAAACCTAAATATGATCTAAACTGCATAAGGAATGAAACAAAAGGTAGTCAAGGTAATGTGACACATATACACATAAATATAGCAGAGAGAAAAATAATATAGTAAGAACCCAACTTTTTATTAAATAACATAATATTGTAGAAAAAGAACTAGCTTAGAATGGTGGTAGCTTGTCTCTAAAAGGGAGAGATGTCATCTACGCTCATTCACCAAGAAACTATTACAAGAGGTTGAAAGGGTCGCCTTTAAACATAAGAAAGAAATCTTAAGGTCTAAAACCCTAAGCATCATAGGTGAAGTGCCAAAAGGTATGTGGGCATGAAGTGGACACTCCTGTTAAGTTCACAATGCTATGAAAATAAATATTTTATGTTTACATCATGAAGGAAAAATGAGACGATCTTTCCAAATGACAGGGCCCATATATACATTACTTACCGATTCCTTTTCACTTAAGAGTCATATATTTTCACTATATTATTATTATTAATAATTTTATTTTCTTTATCCCACCTTACAAATACCATGGGTTACAGAAAACCACGAGCTCATAAATCACCAATGGTAAAAACCAAATATTGACCACACAAATATATTTTCACCACTTTATTATTATTATTTGTTTATTTTTCTCCACCTTGCATATACCATGGGTGTATACTATGGTTTACCAAAACCACATGATCGTAAACTACCAATGGTAAAAAAACAAATTAATGACCATGTTGATTCAGTGGAATAGGTGGATGGCCACCAATATCCACCTGGATTAGTCCTCCCCCTTTAGGAACAAATAGTCCCCATCGCGTCAAGGTCCTATAGGAGATGTGGAAAATTTTGCTGAATTTGAATCTTGGTGAGCCACTTTCCTTCCTAAAGAAGTTGTCCTGCTTTGATATCCTGGAAATGTTGTATGCTCTTTTGGTGGGTGGATTTCATTTGGGTCTCCATTATATGATTCATTGTAGCTTTTTCAATGCATTCAAGATTGATTTCGATGGGGACCAAATGCTCAGCCACCTTCGAGGTGTCCAATGAAGGTGGGTAATATGGTTAGAAAAACTTCGCATTAAATACTGGGTGCAAGCCAAGGAAAGGAGGAATACTCAATTCAAAATCATTTTCACCCACAACCTTTGTGATGGTGTAAGTCCCATATTAAATTGGTCTTATATTATTGTAGGGGCCTGTGAGGCACTCTTTCTGCAAGTGCAACCACACCTTATCACCAATTTAAAACTCGTGTGGAACCCGATGTTGGTTGTGTCGCTACTTGTACTTGGAATTAGCATTTTGAAGAATGTCAAGAACTTGTTGTTGGAGATGTTATATACGTTCAAACAATTTGGCTACTCGATCTACCTCTGTCTCAGTGTGGGAGGACTATGTTGGTGAAGATAAAACATGAAGAGATACATCAATGGGGGCTAATTGTTGGAACCCCAAGCACAACTAAAAGGGGCTAGGATCAATAGAGTTGTGAAGGGATCTATTATATCTATGCCGAACATATGGAACCTTCTTCTACACCAACATAATTGGGCTCCCACAAGGTGAGGATATCTATTGAATGTGGCCCTTTTAGACGAGCTCATGAATTTGATGCTTTATTTCCTCATTCTCTAGAAGGGAGTGTCTATAGATTGGACCATTGGGTAAGGGAGCACTGGGTACCAAGTCAATGGAATGCTTGACTTGGAAGTGTAGAGGCACCCTCGTAGGTAAAGAAAAAATGTCTTTGTGCTCCTCTATAATCTTTTCGAAATGATTATTCTATGTATAAAGGTATTGCGCCAAGGTTTTGGTGGTCACAATGACCTTCCATTCACCTTCGGACCAGATCATGAAGATGACAAACTTTTGTTAAGTTTTTACTGTTGTTATTAGATTATTTCCAAATTACATGAGCATTCAATGCATTTCCAAAACAACAACATAAAGAGGATCACTGAAAGAAACACAATCACAAGGTACACAACATTTTGTCCCGGGAAACCCTCATGGGGGAGAAAACCCAACAAAACCTTCCTCAATAATAGATTTCCAATACAATTCCAAGACTAAGACTAAAACAACAAGAATAAACCAAGAGTGAGCATGTGCCTCTCTTCTCCTTCCTCCTACAACTGCAATTGCCTTCAAGATATGCACACTAGATGAGTGAGTGTGAGAGTGAGAAAGTGAGGCACCATCCTCACATATAAATACTAGTTGAGGGGGTGCTAGGGTTATGTCTCTTCACATGGTAGGGATGACTTCTTCTAGAAGTGGTTGAAACCACTTTATAAACACTAGGGGATGAATTTACAAATACCACCATATAAATATGGTTTGACCAATCCACAAAAAGGGATTTGATCTTATGCAAGACCCGACATGATCAATCCACAAAAGGGGATTTTATCTATGAGATAATAACTCAAATATAATTATAATATTCTTCGAAGTTACAATATTTCAATACTCCCCCTTAACGAGAAGAGTATTCTATTGACATGACCCAATACAACATCATCAATAGAAGGAGAGTGAAACATCATCATCAACATATGGAACACTGACTGGCACATATATAAATCATCGAAAATTTTACTCATCATCAATATCGTCATTGTTTAAAAAATGGACCTGGAGTAACATCATCATCATCATCATTATGATGAAGCTGAAACATCAACATCAATAGCACGAAGCTAGAACAACAACATCATCCATGGCATGAGACTGGAACAACAACATCATCAATGTGTGGCAACATAATGTGGTAGGTGTATCAACAACAAAATTTGTGGTACTCTGAAAGATCATCCTTACTGGACCTTTGGGATCTACCCAAGAATCATAAGATTCCCTAGGATATAAAATCCTAACAAGCTACCACGTGGTACTCTGGAAGACCATCCTTACCGGACCTTCAGGATCTTCCCAGGAATCATAATATTCCCTAGGATATAAAATCCTAACTGAACTACCACTACTGACCATAACTGTCATATACATGCATAGGTACTCTGACAGATCGTCCTTATCGAACCTTCGAGATCTTCCCAGGTATGATCAATCCCCTAGGATATAAATCCTAATGGAGCTACCCACTATTGGTAAGGATACCATAGTATCATCAAAATCACTCCCCCTTTTGAGGGAGGTACTTTTAGACAACACCAAGCTTGTCCAAGAAGTACTCAAACATCACACGAGATAAAGGATTTGTCAGCACATCTGCAACCTATTCATCTATGCCAACATATTGTAGCTTTACAGTTCCCCTCTGCACCATATCACAAATGTAGTGATATCGGATCTCTATGTGCTTCGACTTATCATGGAACATTGGGTTCTCTTTCATCTTTATATAACTCTGGTTATCATATAGAATCGTGGTGGCTTCATTCTCCAGATCGAACAAACCTCTCAAAAACTTCTGAAGCCATACGGCTTCACAATTGGTGGAACATGCTGCAATGTAATCTACTTCTACCATGCTAAGAGAAATACCGGATTGCTTCCTACTTTTCCATGAAGTCATGGCTGACCCCAAACTGAAACAACATCCTGAAGTGCTCTTTATGTATGAAGCACTCCTAGCCCAATCTGAATTAGTATAACCATACAATCCGAATTCATGATCTCCAGTATAACAGAGACCATAATCCAACGTTCCCTTAAGGTATCTCATCACATGCTTTGTAGCTACAAGGTGAACATGTATGGGCTCCACCAGATACTGACTCAATTTGTTCACAACAAAACCTATATTTGGCCTGGTATTCATCAGATACATCAACAATTCAATAATATATCTGTATAGAGTAACATCAACCAACTCTGACGAAGTATCAACCATGAGCTTCAAATTTGTTTCCATGTGTGTGCTCATGGATTTGTATTCCAACATGTCAAATCTCTTCAGTATTTCAACTGCATACATCCCTTGGTTAAGGAAGATCTTCTCTGGGCTTTGTTGAAATTCAAGACCTAAAAAATAATGCATCGGGCCTCGGTCTTTCATATCAAAATATTCAACGAGCTTCTTCTTGCAATCTGTGATGAGATTTTCTTCTCCAGTCAAGAATAAATCATCCACATATAGTAGAAATATAAATGGCTCATCATTCACAACCTTGAAGTAAAGGTTAAGATCAACTTTACTTTTGGTAAATCACAAGCTCGTCGGGAAACTATCTATTTTGCCATACCAAGATTTAGGAGTTTGCTTCAACACGTATAGGGATTTCTTCAACCTACAAACATGAGTCTTTATATCTTCAACTTCAAACCCTTGTGGTTGTTCTATATACACTTATTCTTCAATAAAACCATTTAAGAAGGATGTTTTCACATCCATTTGGTGCAACTTACACTTCATTTTGGCTGCAAGAGCTATGATGGTTCTGATAGAAGTGTATCTGGCTATAGGAGCAAATGTTTCTTCATATTCAATACCTTCCTTTTGAGAAAATCCATGAGCCACAAATATTGCATTATGTTTTTCAATACTTCCATCTGATGCATGTTTTATTTTGTATATCCAATTGGAAGATACCACATCTTTGTTCTTTCTTCTGGGAACTACTTCCCACACATCATTCTTTATAATGGACTGGTATTCTTCTGTCATGGCGTCCATCCATTATTTCTTCTGAATGGATTCTTCAAAGCAAGTAGGTTCGTTCTCTACAATATTACACATCAAGGCCATATAGCTAGAGAATAGCTTAGGCTTCTTTCTTTGTCTCATGGTTCCTTTTGGGGCACCATACTTCTCTGCATCTTGAATAAGTTCTCTCGCCCAAGCCAGATTTTGCTTGTGAGATATTTTCATACGGGGAGGTTCTTGAGATTCTATCATATCATGATCTTCTGGAATCTCATCATCAGGGGTAACTGTAACTTCCTTCATTGGTTCTAAAATTCTGGGAGCTACATGTTCTTTTTCATATACTTCTTCAAGTTGGAATTTCCTTGATCTTTGAGTGTTGCATCTTCATCAAAGGTTACATCTATGTTGATTTCAATATGATGGTAACCTGGTATGTAAATTCCGAAGGCCTTAGAGACCTCACAGTATCCAACAAACATTCCCTTATTTCCTAAAGGATCCAACTTAGTTCTCTTTTCTTTTGGAATGTTTACAAACACTGGACAACCAAATATATTTATTTATTTATTTTTTAAGTTTGGTGGAATAAACAACTAGTTGGGCACGTACTCGCATCACACGGGGTCATGTTATCCAACTGCTACCACTATAACCTCCAGGTGTTCCCACGATGCCCCATACATGCCAAAAAAGATAAGTTGGGGGGAGTTAAACTTGAAACCTCATGGAACTTCATATCACAACACTTGCCAATTGAGCTACCCCCCCCGGGGGCTAACAACCAAATATTTTGAGATGGCTTACTTCTGGCTTTTTTCTGGTGAACATTTCTTCAGGAGTTTTGAATCCAAGTGCACTATGGGATAACCTGTTTTGTACATATATTATTGTTCTTACTTCTTCATCCCATAAGTGCATTAAAATATCTTGATCATGAATCATAGTCTTTACTTATTTCATAATCGTTCTATTCTTTCTTTCTGCTACACCATTTTGTTGAGGATTATAGGGAGTGGTGAGCTCCCTCTTAATCCTGACATCTCTGCAAAATCTTCCAAATTCATTTGAAGTGTATTCTCCTCCATTATCTGACATGAGTATCTTGATTTTCCTTTCGAAGAGGTTTTCTACCAAAGCTTTGAATTCCTTGCGATTCCCAAGTACTTCATCTTTTGAATTCAATAAATAAACCCAATTCTTATGGGAGTAATCATCAATAAAGGATACATAGTATACATACCTGCTTAGAGAGGTTGATGACATTGGACCTCATACATCTAAGTGGACAAGTTCCAAGATTCCTTCTGCTTTATTGTCGCTCTTTGGAAAATGTTTCTTTATGTTCTTTCCTTGTGCACATCCTTTGCATATGTTGGGGGCAGACCTATTTTGAGAAGGAATTCCAATTTGGGTGCAAGCCTATTTTTGGGAGAAGGATCTGTTTTGGGGAAAGACCTAAACTTAGAAACAAACGACCTAATTTTGGAGCATGCACAACAGGTGGAAAGAAAACAACATGTAAGAGGAAAAGCAACATGCAAGAGGAAAAGAAACATGGCACGCAGACAGACAAGCCTAACTATGTGAGGGTTAGGGTTTTTGACAAATATTTTAACGGCTATAAGCCATAAAGTAGTATAAATAAGGACCTAAGAGGTCTAGGAAAGGGGGGTTGTGTTTTTTTGTTGTTGTGGTAGAGGATTATTTATGCTGTCAAGTATAACAAGTCTTGTAGAAGAGTTGAATAAGCTAATCCTTGAGGGTTAGGTCACAGGTTGTGGAGCTTGGTGTGATCTAGTCCACCTCACAGAGGGATCTTACCTTGATCTGGATTGTATTACTACATATGTAATGCGCACAGTGAAATATTTTGCACATATTGAATAAAAGAGCAGAGAGCCAAATCTTTGTGGACGTAACCTCGGGAGGGGGTGAACCATGATAAACTTTGTGTTATGTGTGAATTTTTACTTTCTATTGATCATTAGCGTATGAATGAATGGTTAAAATAGAAATATCATCATGCATGCATAGGTTTAAAGATGAACAAATCATAGAAGTACTTGAATATTTAACAAGGGTAATGCATAAGAAATAAAGAATACATTCACAAATCCCCACTCATTCCTAGACCGCAAACACTTGAGTATAGAAGCCACCCATTAAAGCTATCTTGGGTGAGACTGCATTGTGCACCATATGCGTGGCATTTCCTTTTGGTTTACCAATAGGGCCAATAGTTTTAGAGGGTTTTGTTGGAAACCTAATGAGATCTGAACCTAGGTTAGCCCAATAAGAAGTGAAAGAAGAAACCAACAAATGGTTTCGTTGCTGGATGGAACTGCACAGGATTGAGTGGACGAGATTCGTGGAAGAAATGCGCAATGGATGGAAGTATAGAAGGGAATGTTCAGGCCATGGAATCCAATGAAGGTGGATATTTAAAGATGGTTGAAAATGAAGGAAGTTGATTTTTCACAGAAGGACAACATAAACCCTAAGTTAACACCGCACAAATATCTCGACAAATATGTGTTAAGCGACTTGCATGAGGTATTTTTCTGTGATTTCCCACATTTGTTGCAGGAGTGGTTGTTGAGATTAAAGGAAAACCACCCTACAAATCGAATCAGACAGCTGGAGTGGAATCCTATGGAAATCGTGCAGTTACAACAAGTTAATAACAAATTTACGCGCGCAGTAGATTTCTGGTTAGACAATATTGTTGCAGGGTTTATCACCAAATTCACAATAGATACCGCGGAGTCCTATACTGCAACAGAGAAATATTTTCTAAAGGGACCCAGATGTAGGTATATCATATCGCTATATACTTCAATCAATATTTTATTGTATGACAACAATGTGATTACCATGGAATCAGACAGCTAAACTTCCCTGCGTGCATGGGGGAGGGGGGGAAGCACTGACATGAGGTTGAGATATGGAAAAGTAGATGGATAAAGGAAATAAGAAGGAGGCCATGGACCCAATCATGATGGAAGAAGAAAATATAAAGCAGATAATGGAAAAGGTAGAAAGATGCGTAGTGGAGTACCCTACCAATATAAAATAAATAATAAGAAGAGAGCCATAGTTGATAGAGAGGGCTTGACAAGCGATGAAAAAGAGGTAGAGGATCTTCGGGTTGTGGAGCATGTTGAGGAAATCCTACACGCAACGTATGAAAGGAAAATAAGAGGTCCAAGGTCAGGGACAAAAAGGAAGAACTCCAATCCAGATCACCATCAGTGTAGAACCTATAAACCCATATGTGACTATTACACAAGAAATAACACCAACGTTTAGACAACCTAATTTAGTGGAAGAAAGACAACATGAAACACATCCAATCAAGGAGCATCAATTGGAGGAGCCAGTTCAGGAAGTAACAGTCAATTATCTACACCGCACAGAGGTAGTAGTTCAACATAGTTCAAAATGGAAGGACATGATCCCTCGCTCATATTACCAGAATTTCAGGGAGAGGCATCAGAGGACCCTAAAATAAATTATTCATCTGTGAGAAGATATGGGAAGCAAAGAAAATCACAGATGATGATACAAAGCTCGTGCAATTATAAATCACACTAAGAGACCGCACACTGGACTGGTATATGATCCTAGATGTAAACAATCCACATGGAATACCAAAGACTATTGCAGACATGAAAAAACTACTGGTATAGAAATTTCAAAATCCCAACTCAGAAGACCAGTATATGAATGAAATGATTGAAATCAGGAAAAACCCAGGTGAGTTTGTTTGGGAGATTGATCAATGGTTCAAACAACTGAAGGGTAAGTTGAAATATGCAATTACTGACATGCAACATAAGAACTTATTTGTGAAATCCCTATTACCACATTTGAAATACCCGTTAAGACAACGAAAGTTCCAAACGCAGGAAGTGACTCTGCAGGAAGCCTTACAACTAGAAGAGAACTAGTATCAACAGAGAGATCCAACAATAGAGGAGCTAAAGGAGGATTTGAAGAATCTAACATTTCAACTTAACCATAATAAGGGTAAAGAGAAAAGAGAAGTTGTTTGGTGTACCCTATGTAGGATAGAAGGACACCATAAGAAAAAATGTCCAACTTCCGCGCAGTATATGGCGACAGGGGTGAAAACCCCATTTCCAACAAGAGGACCATGGTGTGAGTTTTGTAATACACATGGGAATGATCCATATCATTGTCCAATGATGTAGAAATATAAGACAGTACCAAAAAGTTCATACTGCAATTTTTTCAAATCAGTGGGTCATGATGATAAGGATTGTAGAATGATGGAACATATGAGAGAAAGAACTTCATATAATCATAGGGTGCATGCATAAATTATGATAATACAAGGTGAACCTCGGTTCAACGAGATACCACCACCATACAACAATGCGTAACCGCAGTATAATAATGTGTAGCCACATTATAATCCCGCACAGTATAACCACATACCTCAGTACAATGCACCACACGGAGATCGAGGTGGATATAGAGGTGGAGGATGAGGCAGAGGAGGATTTGGACGAGGCAGAGGACCAATAGTGTTCCAAAATGTCCAACAACCAAGACATTATGCAAGGGATATTCCACTCCCACCAACGACATGTATGTACTGTTGTGCGACAGATGATGACATAGAAGATTGTCCAACACTCTTGGGGAAGATCAAGGAAAAAAGAAACTAGAACAACTAGAATGTTCAATGGATTTATGAAAAAGCTAGGGATGATGGGAGAAACATCAATATAGTCACTCGAGGAGGAGCCAAGATAGGAATTGATGCAGTGTCACGCGATACAGATTAACACCAATGGGTTAAGAAGAACACTGAGCCACAAAAGTAGTTTGTAACACATAAAGAAAAGGAAACATTCAAGGAATCCAGAAAGGAGTGTCTCAAGCATAATTTTGCATCTACATCAGTCGTGTAACAACCTCAAAACCCACCAATATATGGGATTCCATTTTCAATGGACCATATCAATAAAGAACAACATCTAGAGCAAGTAAGTACCATAAAGACTTTTCTGCAATCCTGTGTTAATTTATTGAATGACCCATCATCTGTTAAGGTCTTACAAGATATACTAGAAATATGTAACACAAAGGTGGAAGGGGAGTTAGAACAAAAAATAGTCAATCATCTCCATACAAGAAGAAGGACAACCAGAGAATTCATACTAAATGCCAACATTGGGGATTTCAATATGGGTGATGTTATACTGGGCTTAGGATTTGAAGTAAATGTATTACCTAAGAAGACGTGGAAGTGTATGGGGGAACCTACCTTAGGCTATTCACCTGTCCAATTGAAACTAGAAAATCAACACAGAGTGTTACCTATTGGAAGACTTAAAGGTGTGACAGTATATTTGGATGGACTGCACACTATGGTATATTTTTAAGTAATAGAGGTAGTGGATGGCACAACACCTTACCCAACATTACTTGGATTGTATTGGTAATTTTATAACTAGGATATAATCAACCTGAAGACAAGAAAATGACTTTTTAATCAGGCGAATATAGAGTCATTGCACCACTGGATCCTTCAGAAGGAGAAAGGTTTGTAGAGGCCACTTGTTTGGATCTTGAAGAAATAAACCAATTGTACAGAACCACTGCATGACAAGAGGATTATGTTAACCCAAACACAAATGGGGTACTCAGTTGGAGAAGCATTACATCATGTGCTTCTGACTCAAACATAATTTTGGAGAATTGGCAACAACGGTTACATGAAGTTTTCACAAGGAGGTGTGCAAGAATAGATCACACAGTAAGATTGGTTGGTGCAAAGATAAGAGAACCTCCCAACTTTCATGGGCTAAATGAATTAGAGAAATTCTTGACAAAATATGAAGAGAAAGTGTTAGAAAATCATAGGCTCTTAACCCTAAATATTGCACTCAAGGAAACACTTGCAACATGGTGGGTTGCACACAAAGAAATAATTCAAGACTTATATCAGTGTAAATGAATACTGCGTATTAGATTTGGCGTAGAACATGGAAGAAATAAAATGCAGAGGTATGATGGACAAGGAACACCAGTGGAACACTTGGAGAAGTTCAAGACACAATGGAGGATGACACCACTAGAGGAATGAACTCATCACTTTATCCATACATTGGAAGGAATCCCAGGGAACTAGTATATAGATCAGGAGATGCACAGAGGCACTACAGAATGGACATGACTACAACATAATTTTGTAGTGACTTTCTCATTTGAACATGAGAACCCCAACATTGATTCAGCGCTGAAGTTGATACGGGGAATGATATTTATTGATGAACCAGAGGTTGAAATCATGACAAAATATCAACAATAGAACATACAGACAGTCAAAGAGCTACTCTCATGCTATCATGTGGAAGAACAAGCACGAGATGAAGATGATTCACACAACATTTAGATCACAAATATTGAAGGAGAAAGAGAGGTGGAAGGTCCATCTCTGGAGTCAAAAGTATTTTTTGCACCAATCAAAGTTAAGAAAGTCAACATTGGGACAAATGACAATCCTAAAATGGAAAGTATTGGAGACTACTAGGATGAGAAAACAGTAGAAAGAATAACATAGTTACCACGTGAATACAATGACCTATTTCCAACAACCTTTACAGAGATGAAAGGAATAGCAGGGGATCTAGGTGAGATGAAAATACCCCTCAAACCTGAGGCTAGACCTGTCAAGAAAATACCTTACATACTGAATCCAATGTATAAGCAGAAATTAAAAGAAGAAATTGATCGAATGATGTAAGCTGGTATTATAGAACCAATAGAGGAATCATAATGGATCAATCTTATGTTAGTCCAAGAAAAGAAGCAAGGGGGGATAAGGATTTGTGTAGATCAGAGGAAACTTAATGATGCTTGATTACATGACCCTTTCCCTACCCCTTTTACATATGAGGTTTTAGAGAATGTGGGAGGCCAGGAAGTGTATTCATTCACAGATGGATTCTCAAGTTACCATCATATCAAAATAGTTCTAGAGGACAAGTAGAAGACTACTTTTTCTACAGAATGGGGATCCTACCAATAAACAGTCATGCCATTTGGGCTGAAGAATGCACCAACCATTTTTTCAAGAGTAGTCATAGATGATTTTAAGGAATTCATACATCAATTTGTAGAATTATATCTGGATGACTGGACTATATATAGTCTGTTAAAGGACCATGTAGAAGTGATAAGACTAATGTTGGAAAGATGCAGGCAATGTTAGATATCATTAAATATCAAGAAATGAATTTTTGGTACACCTTTTGGAATATTGTTGGGACATAGAGTGTGTAAACAAGGCTTACTAGTGGACCCTGCTAAGATTGTTGTCATTGTGAATTTTCCACCACCAAAGTCAGTGCGCTAGTTAAGAGAAACATTGGGACATATAAGCTATTACCGAAAATTTATAAAGGGGTATGAACAAATTACTGCACCAATGGAAAAAATGTTAAAGAAGAACACCAAATTTAAGTGGAATGATGATTTTCAAAAAGGATTGGACACTTTAAAGTAAAATATGGTAATAACACCTATACTAGTATTTCCAGATTGGGAAAAGACATTTCATGTGCACGTAGATGCATCGACCATATCACTTTGAGCAATTCCGGCGTAGCCAGGAGCATGGGACTTAGACCATCCTATAGCCTTTGCAAGCATAAATTTGTCATAATGATAGTAGAATTATAACACCACAAAAAGAGAAGGCCTAGCCATGGTATATGCACTTCAGAAATCAAGGCACTATTTACTAGGTAAACACTAAAAAATTTCACAGACCATTCTTCCCTCAAGTATCTAGTAAAAAATCTAGTGTTGGGGGGGAGGATTTGTAGATGACTATTATTATTCCAAGAATTTGATTTCGAAGTGATAGTCAAACCAATGAAGCTGAATGCAGGACCACATCACTTGTCAAGGGTAACCAATGGAGACGAACCTACTAACTTGGAAGACAACTTCCCTGATGCACAATTATTTTTAGTATAGGTAGTTGATGAATACTTCACTGATATTATTGAATACTTAAGTATAGGGGTTGCGCCACAAGATTTTATCACTGCGGAGAAGCAAAATATGGTAGTTAGAGCTGCAGACTATCAACTCATTACAAGACATTTATACAATATGGGTGCATATAACATTTTGAGAAGGTGTGTATTGGAACATGAACAACCCATAATTTTAGTAAAATCTCATGAAGGTATAGCTAGAGGACACTAGCGAGAAAAGATACCATGCAGAAGGTATTGCGCGCAGGATTATGGTGCCCAATAGTCCATAAAGATGCCAGGGAATATTTCCAGCAATGTGATGTCTGTTAGAGGGTTGAAAAACCCAACATAAGGGATGAGATGCCTCTAAGACCACAAGTGACTCTGCAGGCATTTGAAAAATGGGAAATAGACTTCGTTGGACCTATTAATTTACCAACAAAAAGTTTAGGAGCTAGATATATCATTATTGCTACTGAATACTTAACAAGATGGGAAAAAGCATCACCAATCAAGGACTGTAGCGCAAAGACAACAACACACTTCATATTTGAGCAAGTGATCACTAGATTTGGATGTATCTGGATTTTAATGAGTGCCCAAGGAACTCGTTTTATTAATAATACCATTAGGGCTATGACTAAGGAGTTTGAAGTCTATCACAAGAAGAGTACACCATATCATCCTCAGGAAAATGGAACAGTAGAAGCATTTAATAAAATCTTGGAAAATGCTTTGACTAAGATCTGCAATGTCAACAGGGATGATTGGGACTTGAAAATACCAACAGTACTATGGGCATATAGGACCGCGTGCAAGAAGTTGACATGACATACAACAATTAGATTGGTTTATGGGTAGGAAGGAGTGATGCCATTTGAATTTTTGGTATCCAGTTTGTGCGTAGCAACAATTACCAACATGACACATTATTACATATGGGCGGATTATTTCACAAAACATTTCCACGTTTCCATAATTTTCATGTTTTTGTTTTTAAAATTGGGTGGGATTTTCATCACTATTGCCACGAAAGTTCATTGATATAGCAACGAGTATGGTTTTTTAAAATTGGGCGGGATTTTCGTCAATATTTCCATGAACGTTCATCGTTATAGCGACGATTATTGCCTAACTCAAAAAGCATATGCTAACACACATGGCTTGCAATGGATAATTGACTTTTTGCAGGTCAACTTAGGCATTTTCATCGCTATATCAACGATAATTGATCTATATATACCTTACTTTAAGAGACTTTGTGACACATTTGCTATAGGTGCGACATTGTTCGTGGCTTTTGTTGGATCTGTTTATTTTTTACGTCACCCATCGGTTGAACAAATCCAATTCTCGATCTACATAGCTCGGATTTTGAACTTACAAGGTTAGTATCTTTATTTATTTATTTATTTACATATACTCATTTAACTTGTAATTTTTTGTTCAAATGAAATTTCATGTAGCTTGTTTTTTCCTTGATAATATATTATATGTGCATTACCATATTTCAAAATTGTTATGTTATTGGTTTTTGGATCTATTTAGTATATTCTATGGAAATTCATGTGAAATGTCAAGAAAAATATTTTCCGAAGAAGTATTTTAAGAAGAGGGAAAATTACTCCATCAATAAGAAAATTCAAACATTAAAAACATATGTCATTATCAATATAGATCAATTTGAGCCTATAACTCCTTATGTAAATTTAATCCTTATTACAAAACCACCAACTCATAATAACTTTATCGGTTGGACTAATGTTTGAAATAGAAAGTGGAAAAAAATTCCTCTTAGGTCTAATCCTATCCCTTATAGACCTTGCTAGCTCTCTAACTTTTGTGTTTCTATGATGTTGTGCATATATATATTAATGTCATATTTTTAGTCTAGTATTAGGTTAGGTTGTTCATATAAGATTGTATTCTTATGTGATTTTGTTTCTCTCAATTTTTTATAACCACACACAATTCTAGATGTAGTGATTAAATCTAGTTTGTAGTTGATGTAACTTTTTTATATACTATTAATAATGAGTAGCTAAAATATAAAAATTTCATGATGAAATCTACGATGACATGATGAAATCTACTAGTGAGACAATGAAAAATGAGAACATGCTAAAGTGTCTTAGAAAATAAAATTGTGACCATTGTAAGTACCATAAAATTATGACCATTGTATGTAATTGCAAATAAACACGTCATAATTTAAACCAACCAAACCCAATTGTGGATGACAAGTGGATGGCATTCTTTTTTTAGTGGTGAATTTCAAAAATTGACATTTTCTCTACAAAACAACTTAGAGGCTAGTGTATGGTGTCGAGTGATTCAAGTTTGAGAAATTTCGACCACTTTCGTTAAATGGTGTGTAATTATTTTCCATGGTGATTCAGTAGACACTACTCTAAGGTACAAATTGAAGCATATCGATCTTAATAGTTAATCGATAATAAAAAAAAAGCATGTCAAAATGTCTTAGAATTTTTTTTTGTGAGAATTGTAGGTCATTGTAAATAAACATATCATAATCGAAATGAGTAGCTAAAATATCATGAAGAAGTATCTAAAATATAAAAATTTGACAACTTATTGTTTGGTATAGTGTAGGTAAGACAATTACTTGTTAGTACAAGTATTTTTCACTATGAACGAAAATGACAGGAAGATTGCTTGGTTAAGAGCGACATTAGAGGCGAGGGGCGATGGAAAATGTTATTGCCCTTGCTATGATTGCAGGGGCTTGTAAAGAAGAAGACTTTCAATAACAACATCTGAAAGACATTGTAGGGAGAAGGGGCACGTCGAAGGGGGTTATGAATATCGTCCCTTGGTAAGAGGATTCAATATTTAATGTATTCTCTGTAATAGTCACCATGTCATGAATTTTAGTAATATTTCTTATTGTTTTTTTTTTATATTTTCTATAAACACTAACTTTTCTACGTTGTTTTTAAATATATAGACGATGCCCCCAAAATGTCAACCTCCGGAGAGTTATTTTCTAAGTACTAGCAGAAATACTCCTTTACAGGGTGATGAACTTCGAGATCAGAATATTGAAGCTACTTACCAAGTTATTAATGATGATATGGATGGAGATAACATTAGTGATACAAATCAGGAAGATGAGATACAGAGATTGATCCAAGACACATTTGCTCCAATGGATGAGGACAACCAGGATGATAATCATGATGTTGATCCTCTACTCGAGAAGTCACGTCAAACTCTTTATGAAGGCTCAACAAAAAATCTTCCATCTGCTATATTGTTGTTGGTGAAATTGAAGGTTTTGAATGGTTTATCAAACACATGCCTCACACAGATACTGAGGTATTTAATTTGTTAATTATTTATGATTTCATGTTCACAAATACTTAAAAGGTTCAATTTTTTCCTATATTGCTATTGTTTTCTAATTTGTAAAGTATGAATGTGATATTGATGACTAATATTGTTTACATTGACTTATTTTTTTGAATTTTGTAGATTGTTAGGTGAATTTCTATTACCGATGTCAAATATTTTTCCACGCACATATCGAGAAATATCTGTGATTATGAAAGAAATTGGAATGGAGTATCAGGATATTGATGCATGTCCTAATGATCATATCATATACTATGGACAATATGCATTAGAAAATGAATGTCCACAATGTCAAATAGTTAGATATCGAATCGATAAACTGTCAAAGAAGCTGCCTCGCAAAGCTCTTTTTTATATTCCAATAATTCCATGTTTTCAACGATTGTTCAAGTGCCAAAGGATAGGACATTTTATGGATTTCCATGCAAAGAACAGAAGTCGAGACTATGTTCTTCGGATGCCTATAGATGGTTCTGCATTGAAGTACATTGAAGAAAAGTCGCTAATTTTTAAAGAAGAACCTCGTAATGTTAGACTTTGGTTGGCAGTTGATGGTGTCAATCCATTTGGAGAGATTCGTTCTATGTACTCAGTGTGGCATGTTTTTGTTATAAACAATAACCTTCCTCCTTGGATGTCGATCAAGAGAGAGCACACAATGTTGGCAATTATTATTCTAGGTATTTAATTACCTTTTATTTTCTTTAAAGTATGACAAAATATTTCATTTCTTTGTTTCGTGCATGGTAATTATGTCTTTTATATATAATGACATCTAGATAAGTATAATTAATCATGTAGTATGTTGAACCAATCAGGTAAGTACCATGTTAAAGATATAAACGTATATATTGAGCCTCTTATCGATGAGTTGTTGAAGTTATGGGTTAGCGTCACTATGTATGACATCTCTAGACCAATAGGGCAAAAATGATTTCAATTCCATGGAATACTATCATGGACAATTCATGATGCTCCCGGGTTAACACATTTTTGTGGTATATTGTTACTTTCTTTTGTAATTTAATATTATATATATTTATTGAAAATATCATTCATTATTTTAAATTGTAACTCTAGTTATCTACATTAATTCATATATCTTGTAGGTATTCAAACAAAGGGTAAATTTCCATGCCCAATTTGTGGTCCTAGGATAAAATCTCGTCATTCAAGGAGTTTAGGAAAGGAAGTGTTTGATGAGTATAGGCACTTTCTGCCTAAGAACCATAGTTATTGAATTACAGACAAAGAAAAATTCAATGGTAAAGAAGAGAATGGAAAAAAACCACGAAGAATGACACCTCAACTATGGAAGTTGGAATATATTAGAAATCGTCAAGGTATGAAAATTATTTATGTATGATATATTATATAAATCTTTGGTTAATTTCATTAGTATTAATTTCATTTTGTTTGATTAATTAGTGTTAATTCCAATTTGTTGATGTTTCATGAATGTCATTAAGGCACGAATGGTCTTCCATGAGGAATGAAAAGTTACCTGATGCAATTTAGTAGGTTTCCATACTACGAGTACCCACAAATAGTTCATCTATTTGATACAATGCATATCGGGAAGGACATAACAAAATTATTATGGAAAATATTAGATGGAAGGACTGACAAAGGGAGAATTGGAAAGATTTGTAGTGACATCCGGGAAGCTAATCATGCATTGCAAAGTGTTATTATTAATTCTAATGGTGATGGTCATGAAAAAAATACTAGTCTTCCTTGGTTATTGATGGATCAACATAACAATATTGTAAAAGAGGTCATTCGAAAAGTTAGGTTTTCGAGGGGGTTTTCGTTGAACATACTAAATATCTTAACGAAAAAAGGTGATTTTGGTGGGGTTAAAACACATGACTGGCATATATTCATTAAGGTAATTAGTAGGTTATAATATATTTCCTTATTGGTACACATTTTTTGGAAACAAATAATAATTATTTGTTTTTTGTTACAGTATGTTCTACCTTTATCTCTCCTAGACGACTTTGACAACAACATAAAACAAATTATTTATGTACTTGGAAAATACATGAGGTAAGTAATGTTTTATATGGAAAATGTACTTCTTATGTGATTTGTAGCGGAACTTGTTGACATATTATGCTTTATCTGCAAATTTATGTATGCCTTGATATTATTTTATTGCATTGACATTTGTAGGTAGATTTCATCAAAAGAAATCCGTAAAGAAGATATAAGGTATTGGAAGAGAGAAATTCCCCGACTAATGTGTCAAATGCAACAATATCTACCTCCATCATTTTTCAATGCAAAAGAACACTACCTCATACAACAAGTTGAGGAGATTGAATTATGTGGACCAATACACACAAGGTCGATGTGGATGGTGGAGAGGTAGTTGAAGTCATTGAAGGCTGCTTTTAGACAAAGAGAACATCCTGAGGGTTCTATGGTTGAGGGATATATGGTATATCAATGCATGGTGTATATTAGTCAATATCTACCTAAATTAGCAGAAAATATGAATGTGCCTCACATTTGGCATCTCGACTCCATCAACAAATTTGAAGGGGAATTCCTATTGGGGAAAGGTAAAATGAGGACTGTGAAAGGTAATTATTAGATGTCGACATAGATTTAATACATTACACATTTATTTTTCCAATTTTATTTTATCATACTGATTTTTTACATTTTTTATTCCTGCATATTGAACTATATTAAACTATTCCTTTATTAACAATATCTAATTAATGATATTAAATTTTTATTTTATCATATAGTTGCTCGAGAGTGGGATGATTTACATTTATACATTGCAAACAACCTTGATTGGATGGAGCATTGGATAGAATATACTGAAGAATACTTTGATAGGTTATCATGGGAAGGGGTGAGTAAGATGATTAAAACAACG
>JZKD02S0100025.1:84989-97349 GCA_000966675.3 Picea glauca
GGAGTGTACTATTGGGGTTTGATTATTGTATATATGACATATGTGCATCTGATTAGATGTTATAATTATGGATCTTATTTCTGACATGATTCATTGATGATGCATGCTAACAATAACTTGTTGACCAAACTCAAATGTGGAGTAGAGGGGTCACACACGACAACCATAGAAGTTGAGGGAGAGGTGTGGACAACAACCCTGCCACAACCTACTAGCCCTCTCACCGTGGCTTGAACTGTAGGTTAACGATTACCTAGTTCAAGAAGACCAATGATGCCATGAGGGCAGACTGTGACAGTCACTCATGATGATTCTAAGGGGTGCGCAATAAGGCAAGGGCCTTAATCCTTAGAGGCCCTTAGTCTCCCACAAGATCACCTTACGGAGTATTGACTCCAGGTTTTTTTTTTGTCTACCAATTCAGTAAAGAGGTGAGTGGAACCCTTGGATCACGTAGTGTGTTGGAGCTACCCTTCTCTAAATAGGTGAAATGTTATACTTAAGCCCCAAAAAGATGGATTTTGGGACTTCGTTTATTTCATGATTCTACCCACTAAAGCCACCATCCCGACACGCGAAATGGCAATTTTTTTTTTAGTTCTAATCACCATTATTAAATGACTAAGCGAGGATTATCATCTTTCATTACCTCGTACTCTCTCTCTCTCAGGAGTTACACGTTGAACATTTCTAAAACCTCCGACTTGCGAAGTCGCGAAGTTGTGTTAAAGTTACCTAGGTTAGTATCAAGAGTAAATCACTTTAAACCTTAGTTAATCATTATCGTGATTTCACGACTCGATGATTGCTTCCCCAAAGGGTATCACCTTTGTAACTCCGATCCAAGAAGTCGCAATATTCATTAATTAAGAAGGGATTAATTAAATGCTTAAGTTGAATCACAGAAAATCAACTAAATCACACTATCGCAATTTCAGGTTTTTCGGGTCCAACAGCTAGGAGCGAAATCACCCGATACGGCGAACGCCGAAAAAGGGATTAGCGACTAAAGCACACTTAATTAAAAGAACTAAACCAGATTAACTAATGCCTTAAACAACCTTTAGCACACATAGTTTACGGATGAATTCTTGAATGTTTCTACGTTTTTCCATGTCACAAATCTTCAAGCATTTATGGCATTTATTTGAATTTCAGTGAGGTGATGGATAGCAAGATCTCATTTTATTTCTAAATATTTATATTAAACGATTTGACCGTTCTGTCGACAAGGAATCAAACAGGCTTAAATGATCAAGACAGAAGGTTTCCTTTCATTATTTCAGTTTTCATTTCTATTGCGTGCAGAGCCATTTCACCAAGATAACTTCTGTTTGTGTTTTCAATCTTTCCAACAGGGGATCTAGTTACAAGTTTCTCTATCATGGCCCCATGGAAAGTTCCCAAGGAAGTTGTCGAGAGTTCAAGTCAGGGTTCAAATGTTGTTTCTGAAACCTCACCCCGAAGTATTAATTCTGTCAAAAAATGGACGTATGTTTCCAACATTTTGCAATCTGAGTCGATAAACTGTTCGGATGATTCCAGCGATAACGAGAAGGATAACTTGTCAACCAAATACAAAATTGTCGCTCAAAAAGAGATGCATAAAGTAGCGGTAAGGCCACATATTCTTCCCTATTATGATATGGTTAGGTGGGCACTAGACCATGTGGACATACTGACTAGGATGATTATCAGCGAACAGGGGGTGACAATTGGGACTTTCACTGGAGCATTTACAGGCAATGTATAAATTGTCACTCACACCGAACCTTACTCATAATGTCGAATTCCTAGAGGGTTTCAAGAAGAAGGAATGTGAGTAGTATGGAAAAAATTTATCTGATCTAATCAAAGATTGGGTTTTTCCACAAAATTCAGGGTTGATACTCATGGAATCTATTCAATCTCCTCCTTAGAGCCACAATTCAAGTATATAGCGATGATGACCTGTAGGATGTATGGGAAGGAGGACACTACTCACTTTTTCCTCCCATGGGTACCGCTTATTCATACATTTGTTGAGGTTTTCTCCTTCGACTGGGCCAAATTGTTGTCTGACAGTCTAACCAGTCAAATCACCGAATATGGAGTGCAGAGGGAGAGTAGGAAAGCGGCTTAGTTTTTTATGTCTGCTTACATGATGGATGTTATTTTATTCATGACACCTTTCCCACTAATGAACTAGATCTAGGATCCATCTAATACAGAGCCTATTCATGTCTACCACTCGAAACTTTGGGATCTTAAAGCCAAAGAATTCATCTACGATATATTCAACTAGGTAATGGTACCAATGCATGTCTCCATTTTCAGCCATCTGCCTCCCAGGATTTCAGATAACATCACGACCAACCTAAGTAGCATGGAAGATTGGTATATAGAAGTGGAATTTTCATACATCAGGGTCTTTGGCACCTTTGTTCCCCCATATGCTCTGTCGCTATTCCTGCCAAATAAGCTATTGTGTCGCGAGATCGCCAGACAAGTTGTGCTCGACGGGATAAGCAAAGAGCTCAAAGGAGTATCAAAAAAGGTATGGCCACTCTTTCCCATTCACATTGGTGCATATTCTTTATTATATTTCGACCATGCCAGAGCCGAGGCTATGGCCTTAGAAGAAATGAAATTGGTGGACATTGAGTTTAAGAAGCACGACCCAAATAAGGTTGTGAGCAATCATCTGGCGAGTTGTGGCCTAAATAAGTACGAACACGAGGATTCACCTCATGATGAAATCTTCTGGGGTGCGAGGTCCTAATTTGAATTCCTAAGTCGGATTCAAGCCCTTTCTCCCAGAGATATGGCTGATTTCCTAGGTTCCAGGAGCACTGACGGAGTTGTCTCCCCTAGGTTTTACAGGGCGAAACCCCAAAGCTTTCGGTTACATGGAAAATGGAAGCCAAAGGCTCAAAGGATTCGAGTCCTGACAAAGAGGAGAACCAAGAGAAAACAGGGGAGGTTGGGACCTCAGAATGAGGAGCCAAATTCCCCTATCAACAAGAAGGAAACCCAGAAAAGGGGACATCGGGCAAGCAGGTCCAAAGTCAAGCAAAGATACCGTTGCAAGGGTTGGGCGACCCACTATCACTCATATCAAGCAAGCCAACCACAGATGCTATCCCGACACAATCAATCAAGGAAATCGACAGTCCCATTGCTTCTATAACACCCTTACAGTTCAAAAAGGGGAACCCCGATGCAGGATGGATTTTCAGTGAAGAGATAATGCCCATTTTTGTAGAAGAGTTACCTCCTAATGAATTTTTCTTTGATAAGAAAAGGAAGGTCGTAGTGAAGAAAGAATCACATCAAAAAGGGGGCGCAATGGATAAAAGGTTTAAAATCCTGACAGAAGGAAAGGCCGTAGAAGAGCAGGAATTCACCGACGAGATACCAGGAACACTAGGGGCTTATGTTACAGCCAACCAGTACTCAGTTGGAACTTTGAAGGCCTAGTTGAAACGAAAGAACCTCTTGATCGGTAAGTTGGAAGATAAGGTGGCTACGACAGAAGCAAATGCCAGGGATGAGGTGAGAAAAATCCTCAAGCAAGCCAGAATAGCCAATCTACAGGAGATCGAGAAACTTAGATCCAACCTTGAGCAGGTGCACCAGTCGGCACAAATAAGCCAAATGCAGGTAAGCCAACAGTAGCAACAAATAATACAGTTACAATCTAAATTGGATGTTGCCAAAAACCATATCTTATATATAAAGATATTACAATCCCGAGCCACTGAAATTTGACAGAAGGTATTAGCAACTCAACATGACTTTCTTGCTAAAGTCGGAACCATTAGGAATCACTTTCAGATGATAGATCAAGTGATAGAAGATATCTCCTTGAGAGAAAGAGAAGTTAGGGTGGCTCGGGTTGCCTTCCAGGATTCTTTTATAGCCACAACAAAAGTAGAGACGAACAGTAGCTCCAAATTATCCATCGCAGAACAAACCAGAGGGAATATCTTACTAAAGGCTTGGGAGCAGAATATATCAGAGAGCAGAGGAAGAGCCAAGGAGGTGAGGAATTCTTGCGAAGAAACATTCACCTTGATAAATAAAAGTTTATTAAACCTTGATAAGGAAGGCAGTGCTAGGACGTTGGGAAAAATTAATATAGCTAAACACCTACTAGATATCGAAGAAAATTTGGAAAAGGAGCAAGCTAAAATATCCCAAATAAGCCAGGTTGATATGGTCCAAGTGGAAAAATGGCTAGTACAACCAAGTTTACAATTATGGTCTATCGTTACAGAAGACCGACAAGTGGAAAAAATATTTCCACAGTTGGCGAAGAGTTGTTACACCTTTGAGGCCAACAACCAAGTAGAGCCTTCCAGATTGATAGCCCAGTTGGTTGAAAGGTGCATCAATTGCATTGAGTAGGTGAAAGGACAGGCTTTAGGTGTTAAATAATGACAAATGTCACTCCATTCTATTTCTGGAGCCAAAGGAGCAGATAAAGGAAGGCGCTCTTCCCTTATGAAGGAAGACAAAAGACGAGGAAATGAAATGTTTCAATCCTTCATTTGTAACTGACAAGTTCCTAGAACATTTGGAATTCGAAATGTTTACAAGTTTGTTTAAATATACATTTTGGAAAAGCACCAAGGAGATTTTTATTTTGGAGATTGTAATAAGAGAAAATTCTCCTTTGCCAGGATTAATACAAAGCAAATTGAAGACTCCATATTCTGTCAAGATTGAGTTATGTGTTTTCCTCTGTTATTTCATACTTCATGTTATTTTTTATATATACATATTTGATGAATGTTTTAACTGCAATTTAGTACAACTTCTACTATGGCGATCAAGTTTTAGTTATCTAGTTATTTACAGTTTTTCCTCTATATCGGTTATTAGCAGTTACAAGACCTATGGATTACTTAGATCTCTACATTTATGCTTTATCAAGGTGTCTCTTTTCTTTTCTTCTTATGTTATAGCATGGGATTCTTCTGGAATTGATGCCCCACATTGTTGACAGCTCTATGTTTTCTTTCGTTTCAGACTTAGTTTTAGATTTTAACTCAGTTATGGAAAATGACCTTCGATTTTGTTAAACTGTAATTGTTTTCGCTAAGTTTTCCTTATATAATCAAAAATTGAAATAACACTTTAAAACATCAACCCCCTTTAAAATCCTTGTTACTCCATGACTGTAAACGTTGTAAGACAACCCAACATTGAACCTGGCTTATTGGATCAAACCAGCATCGCTTTGAATCTTTTTGATACTACACTTAAGACTGCCATCACCTGGGCTGAGCTCGAACGTTCATGGGTAGCCATCAAACGGCATATCAGCATTCAAGATTATTTGGAAGCGAGACAAAGGAAACTCAGAAATCAGCCATAACTTCCTCCCTGAGGTTGTTCTTTCCCTTCTTATATCTCACTCAATTTGGATGCCTAGACTCTATACTTTATAGCCTTGAGTACAAAATCTAGAACAACATATTTTTGGTGTTGTTTCCAGGGATGGAGAATCGTAGTCACTTTCCCCTATGAGAATGACATTTCCAAGTTTTGTTTTTTGATAGTGAACAAAGAGCGAACACCTTGTTAAGGATAAACCTTTATCATTCACTTGGCGACTCCACTTTTAAGTAAGCTGGCATCCTTTCGAAGGAACACCTGAAAAAACGCAGATGCTAAACAGACAGTGCCAGTTTCTGACCTTGAAAAAATACTAAAACCAATGGGTCTTTTAAAAAAAAACGTTGTTGTTTACAAACTCGAGTCTACTCAGTCTAAAGATAAGACCTTTCTTGAACCTTCGTCCTCGCGAGAACCTTCTCTCAGAAAAACATCAGAAAGTATTGTCGAAGCCGAGACCCTAAAGTCTGAGCAAATCCTACCCGACATTAAGATCGAAACCTCTCTGACTACCTCTTGCGTTAGTAGGGGTGACACGCCTGCCGTAAATCTCATCCCTATCGATAGCACATTGACTCTCAATATAAACATCTTTGTCACTCAAGGCCTCGAAGAAGTTTCCACGCCCACGGATTCGACACCGGTGGGCTCTCCCATTTATATATCCTGCAAGTCAGATGAATCGAGCCCTCATTTACCCTCTCCCCCTTTTCCAACTTTCACCTCCCCTGGTAAAAATTTCCCCGTTTTTTTCCCCCTCCACCCCGGGGAAGCTAGAGAGTCACTATACATCTTCGCCAACCCTCTTTATAATGCACCAATTTCCTCTCCTAGGTCATCCATGGCCACCGCCAGAGGAGGAGTAGGGGGAGAAGGAGGTCAAGGCCAACAACCGCCCCCCAGATTTTTCACCAAAGTAGCCGCTAGATATGCTCCCTTGGTCCTTCCAGTACCCCTCCACAATTTACTCGAAAACTATATGAAAAACTTACTCAAGTTCACAGGAGAAGGGGATCTAACCGCAACCGAGCGTATCAACTTCTTCGATCAATTCACTAATATTATAGGTCTCGAACATGAGGACGTGTATTCCCGTTTGTTTTTCCAAACCTTCGAGGGACATGTAAGAACTTGGTTTCAGATCCTGCCCCCAGGTTCAATATTATCCTACGATGCACTAGAAGACCATTTTCTCAAACAATGGGGTGAAAGAAAGGATCATTTATACTATTTGACCAAGTTCGGGTATTTAAAGAAAAAGGGATCTGAAACTGTTATGGAATTTATCCAAATATTTAACAAGTTGTACAATAAGATCCATGTTGAAGTTAAACCGTCCCAACCCACAGCCAAAGTAAATTTCACAGGAGCTTTTGAAACCAATTTCTCTCTACTCTTAAGAGAAAGGAGAGGGGCTGACTCAACCCGAATGCAATATGACGATGTGGAAATCGAGTCAAACATGATGGCTTCAGGTAAATTAAAAATGAAAATCGAAATGGGAAACAAGGAAACTAAACGTTTTAGAGAACAAGCGGGTCCCTTTGGATCTGGGAGGTCCTCAGATGACAAAATGGATGACATGGCTAGGATAATAAAGGAGATATCAAACAAAATCTCAAGAATGGAGCTAGACCAATCCAAAGCTGATCAATTCATTAAGAGAGAATTCAGGAGAAACTCCAATCCTCAAATTCAACAAAGACGGATTAAAAATGAAGATCAAAAAATTCAAACACCTCTAAAAAATGAAAATTTTATTGGAGGAAATGATATGCAAGAGTTCGAGGATTTGGAAGAAGATGTAAACAATTTAGGCTACGACTATATAGAACCTCATTTGAAGAAAGAAGATTATGAGAAGTCTCTAAAGACTGAACAATCAACAGGTGCAGATAATAACCAAAACAACGCTAATGATCTTGCTTATCAAGGAATGGCCGACACCATAATGGCTGAGCTCCTGCATAAATACAATCTGAGGCCTAAAAAAAACCCTCTGTCAACTGCTCAACTCAAGAAATTTTTTCCTAGGGGCGAAACATACGAGCCTGTCCAGAAAGAGACCGAGATGAGAAATAAAAAACGGGTGGACTCGCAGAATACCAACGTAAAAGAGGCTAAAACCCAAGCGAGAAGAACTAATACAATTGAAACGTGGACACCTGAAATGCCTAGAACCGCTAAAAATAAGACAATACAAACAAATAAAATGGATAGGAAAGAGTCTGAAGTTTCAACCAAGGAAACAGATAAAATTGCGAGAAGTTTCAGCCTAGAAAACGAGATAAACAAAATCAAGATAACAATACCTTTGGTCGAGTTGGCGAAGAATCCTGTGTACCGAAAGCAAATAACCAAGATGATAAATTTTTTAGATTTAGAGAGTTAGTATGACGTGATAAATCTGGAAGATGATAAGCCTAATATCACTTTTGGTCCACATTTTGAAGGTGCCAGAGATACTGTCGCCCCCTTCTATATTACCCTGAAAGTGCACGATCGGTTGTTGCATAATTGCATGCCGGACTCTGGGGCCTCTCATAACGTAATGCCCAAATCTATTATGGATAGACTATGCCTCGAAATCACTGGACCCTATGGATATCTTTGCTCGTTTTATTGAAGGAGAGTTAAGTGCATGGGCATGATCAAAGATTTAGTAGTCACCCTTGCCCAGATTCCGGTGAAAAATGTCCTAATGGATGTAGTTGTCGATGATATACCCCCGAAGTATGGTTTGTTATTATCTAGATCTTGGGGAGCCAAGATTGGGGGATCCCTTGAGATGGATATGTCCTACGCCATGATCCCTGTTTTTGGCAGGCAGTTCCCTCGGTTATACCGGGAAACACAGTTGGCATATACGGTAAGTGATCCTCAGAATCCTTACAATTACCCTGTTTATGTCATCGATCAAGACCTTGGAAATTGTATTATGTCTTTTGACGATAGTGAAAATAATTGTATGGAAGAAAGTTATATTGATGAAATCAAAAATGAAAAGACAACTAAAAATGAGTATAGCACTGGAACTTGGAAAATGTTTTTTGATGGTGCTTCCTCGTGTGAAGGAGAAGGTGCGGGAGTTATTTTCGTAGCACCTGAAAATGAATTCGTCGTCCCCTTCTCTTACAGGCTACAGTGGGACATAGACTACACAAACAACGTATGCGAATATGAATCTCTAGTATTGGGACTGGAAGCTTCCAATAAGCTAAACATAAAGAACTTAGAGGTCTATGGATATGCATAACTGATTGTGAAGCAGGTAAATTGGCAGTACCAGGCCAAGCACCCGAGACTGAGGTCCTACAAAAATTGTGCCTGGGATATAATGGAAAATTTATTTTCGTCAGAAAGGTTCATTTCATCCCACGAGCCGAAAACCAACAAGCCAATTCACTGGCCAAAGCAACATTGAATTTCGCACCCCCTACTGCTTTCAAATTAAAATACCACATAGAGGTAAGGCACAAACCATCCATACCAAACAACATACATCACTGGAAGGTATTCGAAGATGACAAACATATCAAAAAGTTCCTGGAAATGGTGGATGATTTTTCTGAAACTCACATTGACCAGGAAAACCAAAATGACCATACCTGGATTATGCAAGAAGGCGAGGAGCCTTAGGAGTTCCAAAAAAAAATCGCAAATCATCACCTGCTAGTGTTAAAAAGTAATCAAATCCCTAAGGGCCTAATACCTCTGGAAAGGTTATTTGATCAAAACGACATGCCTCTAAGGTCTACCTTACAGCCCCAACCGGAGGAGGTCGAAGACTGTGACGTGGGCACTGCCAAAGAACCTAGGATAGTCAAACTATCAAAGTACCTTCCTCCTGAGATAAAAATCAAGTATACAGACTTACTTGGATGGTATAAGGACGTCTTTGTATGGTATTACGATGAGCTCAGAACCTATGACACCTCTGTGATTGAGCACAAGATACCTTTGAATCTTGGCATTAAACCCTTCAGATAGAAGCTCAGACAAATCAACCCCATTTTACTACCCGTTGTCGAAAAGGAAGTGAAAAATCTTTTAGACGCAAAAATAATTGCACCTCTTAGATACTCTAACTGGGTGGAAAATGTAGTCCCGGTTAGGAATAAGAGTGGGGAGATCAGATTGTGTGTAGACTTTAGAAATCTAAATAAGTCCTCTCTCAAAGACAATTATCCTCTACCCGAAATGGATCACGTTTTGGAAAATGTAGTTGGGGCAAATAGGATGTTGATGATCGATGGGTTTTCCGGTTACAATCAAATTGTTGTCAACGAGCATGATAAAGAAAAAACAACTTTCACCACCCCTTGGGGCACATTTATGTATGAAAAAATGCCTTTCGGTTTGATGAATGCAGGTGCTACCTTCCAGCGCGCTATGGATATCACTTCTGTTGGTGAAATAGATAAATTCATGGTTATCTACCTTGAGATCTAACTATCTTTTCTAAATTCGACGAAGACCATCTGATACATCTGAAGTAAATGTTTGAGAAATACGGAAAATTTGGTTTGTCCTTAAACCCCAAGAAGTCTCACTTTGCGATGCAAGAAGGTAAACTCTTGGGCCACATTGTGTCTCAAGATGGAATTAAAATTGACCCTAAAATGTAGAAGCTATAGACACCATAAATATTCCTAGAAATGTAAAAGAAATTCAGTCATTTTTAGGAAAAATATTTTTTTTGAGAAGATTTATCCCAAACTTTGTTGAAATCGTGAAATTGAGCACATATATGCTAAAGAAGAACAACGAAGTGAAATAGAAGGCCAAAGCTAAAGCGTCGTTTTCATGCATCAAGAAAGTTATCAGCGAAGCACCTGTGCTAGCAAGCCCCGATTATCTAAAGGATTTCTTCATTTTTTCGTTCGCCTCCGAACACACAGTGGCGATAGTTTCCTCCATAAGAATTAAGAAGGTTTCGAGCAACCAATATCTTTTTTTAGTAAAAGTCTTAGAGACGCTGAATTGAGATATGATATAATGGAAAGCAAGCGTATGCTATGGTGAAGGAGTTGAAGGCTTTTAGAACCTACATGCTACAATCCAAGGTAATTTCATACATGCCCACTAGTTATGTAAATGATATATTGGTTCAGCCCGATAGCAATGGGAAGAGAGGTCGGTGGCTTGCTAAAATTCAAGAATTTGATTTAGAGGTGAAACCGACGAAGCTAGTAAAGGGACAGGGTTTGGATAAGCTCTTAGCTGAATCAAATTTCAAAGCACTCGGAATGAATAATCTACATGGATATGAAGGATGTGGGGACGTAAACGAGCCCGATGACCAAATAGATGTAACCAGAATCGAAGAGAAGTTTGCCTTATCGGATTGGTATAATTACATAGTGTCTTACCTATTGACCCTGAAATGCCCTAGTGATCTGTCTCCAGCTAAATCCAGAACATTGAAGCTGCATGCGGTGAAGTACTGTATATCCGAAAGCCAATTGTACTGGAAGGAGCCATTAGGCTTCCTACTAGTTTGTTTGGTAGAATCAGAAACAAAGGGGGTCATAAATGAATTCCACGAAGGAGTATGCGAAGGGATCACACCTAGAGGGAAACAACTTATAAAATCCCGAGGGCAAGATATTATTGGCCTAAACTATTCTTAGATGTCAACGCCAAATTTAGATCCTGTAACTCTTGCCAGTTGTTCGCGGGTAAACAGAAGCTTCTAGCGCTACCTCTGGTCCCTATCAAAATCGAAGCCCCTTTTCAACAATGGGGGTTAGAATTTATAGGCAAAATCAACCTGCATTCCAACGCTCAACACAAATGGATCCTCACTACTATAGATTACTTCACCAAATGGGTGGATGTTATTCTGACTATAAAAGCGACCGATTCAGTGGTAATAGATTTCCTGGAAGAGAGCATATTGTCCAGATTCGGATGTCCCCGAAATATAGTAACGGATAATGCCCAGGCATTCAAATCTATGGAAATGGTCAGCTTTTGCCAAAAATATAACATCATATTGGGCCACTCCACGACATATTACCCTCAAGGAAATGGGTTAGTCGAATCATCAAATAAAAGTTTAATTACCATAATTAAGAAGGTGTTGAGCGAAAACAAAAGATCTTGGCATGTACATTTGAAGTACGCTTTATGGGAAAATCGGATAGGTACAAAGAAGTTCATTGGTACTTCTCCTTTCCAAATGGTATATGGGACTGATGTGGTACTACCTATACATCTAGTGCTTCCTGTGATGAAGCTCTGGCAAGATGAGAAAGAAGAGCCAAACCATGTCACAAGAAGAATAAATCAGCTAATTGAGGTCCAACAACACAGGACCGAGGTGGACGAAAGGATGCATAAATACCAGGACAACATGAAAGCATTGTTCGATCATAAGGCCAAAAACAGAGAGTTCCTCCCCGACGATTTGGTTTTGAAAAGGGATGTTAGGAGGGAAGACTCGACAAAACATGGTAAATTTGATCATATCTGGTATGGACCATTCAAAGTCTCAGCTTTTGAAGGGAAAAATTCATTTCTGTTAGAGAATTTGGATGGTAAAATCCTCAATGCCCCTGTCAACGGGCATTATTTAAAGCACTATATGCAATAAATGAGTTCCAAATCTCCATTGTATATATCGGTTTGCATTTTCTGTTTTTAATATCTTTTCGGTAAGTTCACTTTCATCGCAAATAAAATAGGTTAGTGATTTCCTAGTCGTAGAGATATGAAATTTCCAACACATCGAATCCCATAAAGCTTGAAGGCCTGATACTCTTCATGTTGTATCAGGAAATTGACTCACCTGAAACAGGTGACAAATTTTTTTGTTTAGAAGAGAACAAAATGGTAAGGTAAAGTTATGGATATCCGAAGTATCTAGTTTTTAAATGAATATCACTTAAATGTAGCATGGTATCATGAGTATGATATATTCACCTGACATGTCTTTAAAAGAATAACTTTTTACTGTGGATTCTAAAAGGGCTC
>JZKD02S0100025.1:106108-135128 GCA_000966675.3 Picea glauca
TGTGGATCGATTCAGTAAAATGTGTATACTCATGCCTTGTAAAAAGCAGATCACAGCTGAGATGACTGCTCATTTGTTCTTCCAAAATGTATGGGTCCATTTTGGACTTCCTACTATTATTTATGATCGAGATTCTCGTTTTCTTGGGAAATTTTGGTCATCATTATGGGAACTTATGGACACAAAGTTGAATAAAAGCACAACATTTCATCCACAAACTGACGGTCAAATTGAAGTGGTCAATAGGACTGTGGTACATCTTCTTCGAGGGTATTGTGCTAAGAATCCCAAGCTTTGGGATGAACAATTTCATTATGTACAACATGCTTACAACAGAGCTATACACTCTTCTACTCAAAAGTCTCCTTTCGAGACATGTTTTGGGTACTTGCCAAAGTCTCCTTTAGACTTCATTTTTGGGAAAGATACAGTGGAATGTGAACAGGTTGATGCAGATAAAGCTCAAAGGTTTATTCAACAGATTCAGGTAATTCATCAAGCAGTGTCGGAATAGTTAGAATCAAGTCAGGCCAAATACAAAAAAAGGCATGACAAGCATCGCATGGATCATCATTTTCAGATTGGTGATCAAGTATGGCTTCATATCAGCAAATATCGACTTCAAGGTGAAGGTAGAAAGTTGAAACCTATCAGGTATGGACCCTTTACAATTTTGGACAAAGTCGGTAATAATGATTTCTGGTTAGAATTGCCTCCTTATATGCAAATGTATTCAGCTGTTAATGTGGAAAAATTGAAATTGTATGAGCCGCCTATGATTATAGACCAAGATATATAGGTTCACGTACCTTCTGTGGACGAGTTTGCTCCTGAGTATCTTAATGAACTTCAGGAAGATGTAATACTGGACAAGAAGGTCAGATCGTCACGAAGAGGATACATGGGGTTTCTTCATGTGGGGTTAAAAGGAATGCATCCAAGCAAAGAAAGGTGGATAAAGATCGAAAGAGTGAGGGAATTATACCCTCACTTATTTTCTGAATGATTTCATACGTTTTGTGGCCAAAAAGATTTCCACTGGGAAGGTTTGATCCAGGTGGATAATCTCAAAATTAGATAGATTTAAAATATTCAAAATGAAAATTAAAGCTTACAAAGTGGAAGATCTCATCAGCAAATTTCCGGTGACGCTCGTTTCAGGAAAATCGACCTCTAGATGACAAAGATATCAGCAGTTGAAGTTTCATCAAAGATGGTGAAAAATGGTTAGAAATGGTTAGAAATGGTTAAACAAAATGTAATTTGGGACTATGGGAATTGAACCCAAGACCTTGTGAAAAGGCCACCATGACCCCATGGTTGGGTAAAAAGGGGTGGTCAAGGGCATAGCCCTCGACCTTGCCAACACCGAGGCCCCACTTGATATTTAAATGTTATATATCCAAAGTCCATATAACAAAACCATATAATATGCCATAAACCATATAAATCATATGTTAAACCAAATATATGATATACCAAATCGCCAAAGCATATAAATCATATGTTAAACCAAATATATGATATACCAAATCGCCAAAGCATATAAATCATATGTTAAAACAAATATGATATACCAAATCGCGCCAAGCCAATTACATGTGCATGGGAGAAGAAGCCTGCGAGTTTGACCCTGAGACTTCCGCCCCCCTAACCACCATAGCTACTAACGCACCATCGCTATGAGACGTGAAAAGAGGTGGCGCGAAAACCTTGAAAGGTGCCGAAATGGATGGGATTTGGGTGGGCGCATGGCCTACGGCCCACGCCCCTTTTTGGTTTGATTTCATTATTTAAATGAGGCATGGGCATAGATCCCAAGGAGGAGTTTTGATGCAGGCAGAGACTGGCATGCAGACCGAGGTGGTTTTGCACACAAATCGAGATGATTCTGGACTGGCATGCATCTCGAGGCCGTACAGACTGTACAGATCAGAGGCAGATTTTGGGAATTGTGCCAAGAAGGGCATTCTGAGTCAAGTTTATGAAATATATCGAGTTTATACTCAAAAGTCTCGATTTTTCGCAAGGATTCTAGATCCAGCTTCAGTTTTTGCATTCAGACATCCATACAAAAAAGTGCTCACATAATATTTTAGATACACAGAAAGGTATCCATGTTCATACTTAAAAGTCTCAGAATTTCATCTTGCAATTGTTGTTGAAGTCTGTTACTGTATATGACAGACAGAAATCAGAAGTCACTTTGTAAGCATTTGAATACTTAATCTATCGGCCTTCCCAATTTGGAAAGTGGCCCGAAGACATAACCAGGAGGTCTGGTGAACTCCGTTACCAATTCTTGTTCATAGATGGTTTGCTTACATGTTTTTGTGCTCATGTGCTTGATGGATGTTATTTAATTTTGCATTTCAAAGATGGTTAACAGTTAAAAATTCACATGAAAATAATGGTTAAAAGATATTGAATTTTTAGATCAAGTTAAATTTTCAGATCAAGGATAAAGCCAAAGAATTCATCTATGAGATCTTCAACTAGGTAATGGTACCAATGCATGTCTCCATTTTCAACCATCCACCTCCCAGGATTTCGAATAACATAACGGAAAAACTAAGTAGCATGGCAGATTGGTATATAGAAGTGGAATTTTCATACATCAGGGTCTTTGGCACCTCTGTTCCCCCATATTCTCTTCCGCTATTCTTTCCAGATAAGCTATTGTGTCGCGAGATCGCCAAACAGACTGTGCTTGGCGAGATTAGAAAAGAGCTCAAAGGAGTATCGAAAAAGGTATGGCTACCCTTTCCCATTCACATTGGTGCATATTCTTTATTATATTTCGGCCATGCCAGAGCCGAGGCTACGACCTTAGAAGAAATGAAATTGGTGGACATTGAATTTAAGAAGCATGACCCAAATAAGGTTGTGAGCAATCACGTGCGGAGTTGTGGCCTGAAGAAGTATGAACATGAGGATTCATGTCATGATGAAATCATCTGAGGCATGAGGTCCTACTCTGAAGTCCTAAGTTGGATTCAAGCCCTGCCGCTCGGAGATATGCCTAATTTCCTTAGATTCCAGGAGCACCGACGAAGTTGTCTCCCCCAGGTTTTACAGGGTGAAACCCCAAATCTTCCGGTTACACAGCAAACAAAAGCCAAAGGCTCAAAGGATTCGAGTCATGACAAGGAGGAGAACCAAGAGAAAACAAGGGAGGCTGGGACCTCAGAACAAGGAGCCGAAATCCCCTATCAACAGGAAGGAAACCCAGAAAAGGGCACGCCGGGAAAGTAGGTCCAAATTCAATAAGAGATACCCTCGCAAGGTTTGGGTGACCCACTATCACTCATATCAATCGAGCCAGCCACGGATGCTATCCCGACACAATCATTCAAGGAAATCGACAGTCCCATTACTTCTATAACACCCTTACAGTTCACAAAGGGGAACCCCAATGCCGGATGGATTTTCAGTGAAGATTTAAAGCCCATTTCTATAGAAGAGTTACCTCTGAATGATTTTTTCTTTGATAAGAAAAGGAAGGTCGTAGTGAAGCAAGAATTGAATCAAAAAGGGGGCATAGTGGCTAAAAGGTTTAAAATCCTGACGGAAGGAAAGGCCGTAGAAGCGGAGGAATTCACCGATGAGATAGCAAGAACACTGGGGGCTTATGCTATAGCCAACCAATACTCAGTTGTAACTTTGAAGGCCCAGTTGAAATGAAAGAACCTCTTGATCGGTAAGATGGAAGCTAAGGTGGCTACGGCGGAAGAAAATGGTAGGGATGAGGTGAGAAAAATCCTCGAGAAAGCCAGAATAGTCTATCTACAAGAGATCGAGAAAATTAGATCCGACCTTGAGAAGGTGCACTAGTCGGCGTAAATAAGCCAAATGCATGTAAGCCAACAGGAGCAACGAATAATACAGTTACAATAGAAATTGGATGTTGCTGAAAGAGAAATCTTAGATATAAAGATATTCCAATCTCGAGCCACCGAAATCCGACAGAAGGTATTAACAGCTCAACAGGACTTGCTTGCTAAAGTGGGAACCATTCATAATCACTTTCAGACGATAGATCAAGTGCTAGAAGATATCTCCTTAAGAGAAAGAGAAGTTGGGGTGGCTCGGTTTGCCTTCCAAGATGTTGTTATAGCCACAACAAAAGTAGAGACAACCACTAGCTCCAAATTATCCATCGCAAAACAAACCAGAGGGAATATCTTACTAAAGGCTTAGGAGCAGAATATATCAGAGAGCAGGGGGAGAGCTAATGAGGTGAGGAATTCATGCGAAGAAAAATTTGCCTTGATAAATAAAAGTTTAGTAGACCTTGATAAGGAAGGCAGTGCTGGGACACTAGGAAAAATCAATATAGCTAAACACCTGCTAGATATCAAAGAAAATTTGGAAAAGGAGCAAGCTGAAATATCCCAAATAAGCCAGGTTGATATGGTCCAAGTGGACAAATGGCTAGTATAGCCAAGTTTACAATTATGGTCTATCATCATGGAAGACCGACATGTGGGAGAAAGATTGCCACAGTTGGCGAAGAGTTGTTACACCTTTGAGGCCAACAACCAAGCAGAGCCTTCCAAATTGATATCCCAGTTGGTTGAAAGGTGCGTCAATGGCATTGAGCAGGTGAAAGGGTAGGATTATGGTGTTAAATAACGACAGATGTCACTCCGTTCTATTTATGGAGCCAGAGGAGAAGAGAAAGGAAGGTGCTATGCCCTTATGAAGGAAGACAAAAGACAAGGAAATGAAACGTTTCAATCCTTCATTTGTAATTGACAAGTTCCTAGAACGTTTGGAATTTGAAATGTTTACAAGTTTGTTTAAATATACATTTTGGAAAAGCACCAAGGGCCTTTTTCTTTTGGAGATTGTAGTAAGAGAAAATTATCCTTTGCTAGGATTAATACAAAGCAAATTGAAGACTCCATATTCCGTCAAGATTGAGTTATGTGTTTTCCTCTGTTATTTCATACTTCATGTTATTTTTTATATATACATCTTTGATGAATGTTTTAACTGCAATTTAGTACAACTTCTATTGTGACGATCACGTTTCAGTTATCTAGTTATTTACAGTTTTTCCTCTATATAGACCATTAGCAGGTACAAGACCTGTGGATTACTTAGATCTCTACATTTTATGCTTTATCAAGGTTTCTCTTTTCTTTTCTTCTTCTGTTATAGTGTGGGATTCCTCTGGAATTGATGCCCCACATTGTTGACAACTCTATGTTTTCTTTCGTTTCACACTTGGTTTCATATTTTAACTCAGTTACGGAAAATGACCTTCGATTTTGTTAAACGTTAATTGTTTTCGCTGAATTTTCCTTATATAATAAAAAATTGAAATAACACTTTAAAACATCAACTCCCTTTAAAATCCCTATTACTCCATGACTGTACCCATTGTAAGACAGCCCAACATTGAACCTGGCTTATCGAATCAAACCAACATTGCTTTGAATCTTTCGATACTACACTTAAGACTGCCATAACCCGGGCTGAGCTCGAACGTTCATGGGCAGCCATCGAATAGGATATCAACATTTAAGAATATTTGGAAGCGAGACAAAGGCAACTCAGAAATCAGCCATAGCTTCCTCCCCGAGGTTGTTCTTTCCCTTCTTATCACTCACTCACTTTGGATGCCTAGACGCTATACTTTATAGCCTTGAGTACAGACTCTGGAACAACATAGTTCATCCTAAAGGGCACGTCGTGCAAGAAAAACAGAAAGAGGTGAGTGGCACTTTTGGAGCACGTAGTGCATCATGAAGGGCATGTCGTGCAAGGGAAGCAGAATGAGACGAGTGGCACCCTTGGAGAACCTAGTGCATCCTAAAGGGAACATTGTGTTGTTAACTAATAAGTGAATAAACCTAGATGACCTTAGAACAAATATTGTGATAAGAAATATTTAAAAACAAATTCCCTAATAAAAATGTCGCCCAACCTAGGAAAGTAAAATCTAGGTTGAAGTGATACTTGTCGTAAAAAAATAATTTATTCATATTTAAACATGTGACGAAAAGGGGGTAAGAAATTCGATTAATTTATTAAAATCAAATTATTGAGGGATTAAAATTTTAAAAGGGAATTGATTGTTTGTTACTTATGCTAATTAAAATTTATTAATTAAAAAGAAAAAGGGGAAAAAGGTAAATTTTAGACACTTGCTAATTTGAGTTTTAGATAAAAAGGGAAAAGAGGGAAACTTAAAAGAATTAGGAAACTAAGGGAAAAACGGGGAAACATAAAGAAAAAGAGAAACATAAGGAAAAAACATAATGACTAACTTAGTAAGGAATCTTTCCTTTAAGAACTTTCTAAATTGAATTCAACTAGGAATTTAGTAAGAGCGTAAGTCATTAAAATGTGTAAGGGAATATGGGGACACCTAGGAGTAATTCTAGGAATGCTTTTAGGTGGGTGAGGGAAATGGGAGTAATTAATTAATTAATGAAATTAATTTCGGGTGCAACGAAGGGAATGGGTGACATGTGTACGGGGAGGATTTTTCTGAATTAAATTATTGAACAATAAATTAAATGGGAATTTGGGAAGGAAATCACTTAGAAACTCTATATAAAGGAGGGAGGAGGAGGAGGATGGATCTCTTCCTTTATGCGTAACGTTACGCTGCAGAAATTTTGACTTGACTAACTTATCTTGTGGGAGTTGGGATACCCAACTTGGTGAGGAGTGGTAGCTTGGCCTTGCGAGGCAAGTTGGGAGATAGTTGTTCTTTGGTTTAGTGTGTGTGGCCCCTTTGCGGCTCGAGGGGATAAGGGGGAAGAAGAGTACCCCTAGAATTGGTTGGGAGGTACTGGTGAAGTCACATCAATCGGAAAGCGGAAGCTGGATGGAGTGCACGGGACAATGACTCAGAGATGTCACCTTGGGCTACGGTACACATGCATTTATTTTGAATGGTAGATTAATATTGAACTTGCGCTTTCATTTATGTACCTTTATTGTGTAAGAAAAAGTGTTTTACTTAGCATTTTTTTTAATCGAGAACCTAAAAAAAACATAGCTTTATGCTCGTTGCTTGAATTGATTCCCATGGCAATCGATCGCTGACAGTTATGACTGTTCTGTTTTTTTTAATGATTATTATGAAGAGTTTGAGCTTTATCTTCATCCTCATCCCCAGATCATCAGTCCACACCTGAGAATTTGACCAGGAGTCGAATCGATGGTCGTCACTTCGGTGTTAATAGACCCATAGATCATAATTCCATGATTTTCTGTGCGTTGATGATGAGCGTGAAGGATAGTTCTTCCCAGCTATCTACCCTTGTTGATTGTTCCTAGTTAAGTGATTGTCCTGTGCCTTGATGTGATTGATTAACTCTGCGATTTAATGCTTGATGACAAATTTTTACTCTGCCTTGGGCCACACTAGACTGCATTTTATTCTTTTATTTCTCTGCGATGACATCGATTGTAGTTGCTTTTAATGTGCAATGGTGGCATTGTTACTGTGTAATGGTCGAATGCTTTTACTCTTTTACTGTGTTTTTCTCCTGCGTTTTACTTGTGACTTGATGGATGAATTACTTTATCTTTTTACTCTAAAATTTTATTCCTTACAATTACTTTACCTTGATTGTGATTTTTTTTCTCTGCAATTTTATTATGTTTTAAGGCGAATTTACCTTGTGTTTTGACCCATCTGGCCAATGATTTTTCTATGTATTTTAATCTATTTTAAAGAAGATTTTTGCTTTGCATTTTCATACATCTAGCATGCGTTTATTCTCTGCAATATATGTAACAATGATGGCGATTTTACTCAGTGAAAATTGGTGTGTTAAAACTCAACGAACTTTTGAAGGTAAAACTCAGTTTTTTTTATTGATGAAATCCCACAATCGGGATGTTAACTCTGCGGTTTTTCCCCTTTATTTGATCATGAATTGGTGAAAAACCACAGTAAAGTTTATGCCTGGGGGTTGTGTTATTAATGTCAGAGCGTCCATAATGATAAACCACAACGATTTTATTACTCTGTGTTCTGATTTGGTATTTATACCTGCATTTTCATTTGTCCACGATTTTACCCACATTTCCAGCAAATCACCATATCTTTTATAGTAGAACCTTGCCAGCGATTTCATTGTTACCCTGCGTTTTTTTTTCTACATTTAACCAACAGTCAATGCATGCTATCAAGGTAGCAAATTTTATCTGATTGCGTTGATAACCGACTGAGTATTGGATACACGTCTGCATTTCCACCTGGAGGGATGAGTCTGCATTTTTTTTTCTTTATATGTTGCATTTCCTATCAATGCATTCCAACCATTCATTTGCTACCATAGAGAAATTTGTTATCTCAGCACAATCTTACCTTCCATTCATTTTCATGTGAATTAGCTCAGCACAATCTGCATTTTTAATAATCTCTGTATAATCTATATAGACTGCATTTATATAATCTGTGTTTTAATGATCTCTATGTTTTTATCACTCTGTGTTTGATGACATATTAAACTCGGCTATCATGCATTTAATTAAAAAAAAAAACTTGTTGATAGACAACCTCTTCACATTGACTAGACAACCTTCGCGCTCATTTAACACAACAAACTCACATATTTTACAGACAACAAATTTTAGACAGCATCTCTAATACCCTAACCGTGTTACTTTCACGGTGTTTGACATCTGCTAATCACTGCATTTTAAACGTGCTTGATTGAGTTTTACTGATGATTATGGACAATTATTTATACCAAATTCACAACTATTTTATTTTTAAACATTAATTCCTTTAAAGACAACGATGATAGATCAGTGAAATCTAGTGTCAACGCCCTTTTAATTTATGATTATAAGATAGCATTCTTAGACAATGAAGTATAGTCAAATTGCAACTGATCATGACAATTAAATTTATAGGTTAATGTACAACATAGGTACAGTGTAACGGCGTGTATTGGGCAACGTTTTTAGCAGTTTTACTGTGCGTATTTTGACTAGGCAACATGTGGATATTGTCAATGTTATTATATATTGTTAAGGTTGTTGATTTAGACCGGTTAACTTTGGTTAAGTGATTAATTTAGACTATGGTTACGGTTAATTTAGTGTGACAACAATTGTTTATAGTTTTCACAATGATTAATTTAGACTTGCTAAATTAGATTTGTATTTAATGTTAAATTAGATTGTAAATTATTGAATAATTGGTAATTTAGACTTGCTAAATTAGATTTGTATTTAATGTTAAATTAGTTTGTAAATTATTGGCTAATTGGTAATTTAGACTTGCTAAATTAGATTTGTATTTAATGTTAAATTAGAATTTAATTATTGACCAATTTAGATTTGATTAATGGTTGGGTTTATTGGCGAAGTCGTGTATTAGCTTGCGCTTTTCTTCAAATGATGTCATCTTGCATTTTGTCGATGTGTTTCTTGGGGTGTGGGTGTAGTCCTCTTGTCAATAACTCGGCTCCTAGCGAATTGGATTCATCTTGAGTCCTTGGTCCAGATAGGTTATGTAGCGTCGGGGTTTTAGTCGTGCCTATCACCTAGGGACGACATGATTCCTGATGAGAGAATCATTGCACGCCCTAAGGGATAGAGGCGAATAATAACTTGGTCGGGGTCTGTGCTTTTTGTGTGGGTGTTGTTGATAATTGTAAGTTTTCTATTGGTGCTTGGGTTGAACGCCTTCATACGTTTGGTTTCACACCATTGAGGTTCTAGTTAACTGGTTGTCGAGGCCATTGTGTTGGGATGGGGATGTTGTCCTATAGATTGTAGGCATAGTCATGTTTGTGTTGGGTGGGTAGTCGTTTCTCTCTGTTGTTTTATGCATGTTTCACCTAGTTTCTCTTGTGCTAGTGTGTGGAGTCGTAGTTGTCTGTTGCCTGTTCTGCGGGCATGGTGCTCACCGTCATATGTGTTTTTTAGCGATAATAATTGTTGTCATCTTGTTTAAAAAAAAAAAAAACTTTTCACTTACTTCTTCACTGGTAGTCGTAACGATGGGGTTGTTACATATGGTATCAGAGCGGGTTCAACCTGCGAATTGGGATCACTACGAATTTCATTGATGTGATATTTGATTATAATTTATCTAATTAAGTTGGCTTGTATTCGTGTACGTAATCATGGTTAGAGGGTGACACAGAGACAAATGGTGAGGTGTTAGGGGAGGAGTCGTGATGCCTCCAGTAGCATCCATGCCTGAGGGGTCTAACCCCCAGGGAGACGAACAAGATGTCGGGCAGGAGAAGATAGTGGTGGGGGATGTGGTTGTCCTGATGAGATCTTTTTAGCATATGTCTAAGGCATTAATCAACCATTTGGATAGAGATGAGGCCAGGGCACTGACACCCCCTGAGGGTCCACCGTGCGCTCTGGTTGGTACTGGTAGCATTCATCGCGAATTCGAGAATGTCAAATTTCTTGATTTCTTTGGTGCCCCAGACAGCGCAGCCACCGAGGCATGGTTGGAGAGTATGGAGATGTGATTTTCACTTCACGAATATACCTCCAACATGAAGGTCTGCATGGTGTTCTTTCAACTGAAGGGGAGCACTCTTCTATGGTAGAAGACACTCCTGCCACAATTGAACATGGTCGTCGAAGACGTGTCATGGGAACTATTCGAGGAATGGTTCTGAGAGAGGTACCTATTAGAGGAATTCATTGAGTGTCAGCTCAATGAGTTCAACGCCTTACGACAGGGCGGTCGTACGGTGATCGAGTACGAGTCTTGTTTTATCTATTTTCTTCGATATGCTCTGCACCTTAATATTGAGAAACTTAAGGTCAACAGGTTCTTGTTTGGAATTAATGTCAGCATACGTGCAAAGGTTAGGATTCTGATGCCTCAGACCTTGCATGATGCCATCCAGAAGGCCCTCATAGAAGAGGAGGATCTTATCAGTGGGGGTCAGAGGAGGACTCCAGTGAGACCAACAGGGCAAGTGTCATCTAGCGCACAACAACATCAGACACCAGCTAGACAGACCTCGAGGTATCGTGGCTTCCAAAGAGGATCCACTTTCACTACACCTTGGCGACCAATGCCTCAGCAGTGGACTCCTTACCGAGGACCACAGCATCAACAACAACATCGACCACAACCACAACAATTTAGGCTTGTTCAGCAGAACAAACGAGGGTTCTAGGCTGGTGGAGAGGACTAGAGCATCTGGGTCAGTCGGACCCACTACCATGGGAGATTTGGGCAAGGCCCATTAGATTCATGCAACGATGAATAATCGCCAGGTAGAGCACCAATCGACTATGCTTGAGACGTTAGGTACCATCGCTAACCAGACGCTTAGTATTTTGATAGATATCGGTGCTACTGAGAGTTTCATTTTTGGTGCAACGCTAAAAAGGATTAAGGTAAAGGCAGTCGAACAGGATGAGTTTAGCTTTGTAGAGATGGCTTCAGGAGACAAACATAAGGTTGGAGGGAAGGTTAGGGGTTGTACCCTTAACCTGGGAGAGTTTGTCACCAAGGCCAACCTGTACATCATGATCTTAGGATCTTATGACGTCATGATCGATATGGACTAGTTGGAATCACATGAGGTGATACTCAACTGTAAGATGAAATAGTTGATCTTGGTCAATGATGAGGGATAGAGACACATGATTTTAGGTCAGAACCAAGGAGTTTCCCTAAGGTTTATCTCTTTCTTGCAGTTACCGAAGAGCATGCGCAAGGGATGTAATATTTATGCGATCCTTGCGTTAAATGAGAAGGGAGTAGTGGAAGGTCTAGAACACCTTCCTGTGGTGAGAGAGTTTGCGAATGTCTTCCCAGAAGAGTTATCGGGCATGCCACTAGAGAGGGAATTGGAATTTACCATAGAACTAAAATCGGGGACTGAACCAATAGAGAGAATGCCTTATCGTATGACAACCTTGGAGTTACAAGAATTGAGAATGCAACTGAAGGAGCTACTAGACCTGGGACTTATACGTCCAAGTGTGTCACTGTGGGGTGCACCTGTTATTTTCATACGAAAGAAGGATGGGTCATGGAGACTCTGCATTGACTATCGTCAATTGAATAAGGCAAAGATCAAGAATCAGTATTTGTTGTTGAGGATTGATGATCTTTTCGATCAGATGAAGGGTGTGACGGTGTTTTCAAATATTGATTTACAATCAGGGTATCACCAGTTACGGATCAAGGAGGATGATGTCCCTAAGACCGCCTTCAAGACGAGGTTTGGACATTATGAGTTTATTGTTTTATCATTTGGACTAACAAACTCCCCAGGGGTATTTATGAGTTTTATGAACGGGGTGTTCCACGAGTACTTGGACAAGTTCATCCAAGTATTCATTGACGATATTTTGATTTACTCTCAGATGATGGAGGAGCATGATGAGCACTTGTTCTTGGTACTACAATGTCTGTGGGAGTACAAATTTTATGGAAAGTTGTCCAAATGCTTGTTTTATCAATTGAAGATTCACTACTTAAGGCATGTCATCTATGACGAAGGTATCGTCGTGGATCCAACAAAGGTTGAGGCTATTATGGAATGGCATGCGTCGAAAAATTTCCTAGAAGTGCGTAGCTTCATGGGTTTAGCAGGATATTATCGACGGTTCGTCGAGGGATTTTCAAAGATAGAAAATTCGATCATGGAATTGCAGAAGAAGAACAAGAAGTTTGTTTGGACCAAAAAATGCGCGGAGGCATTTCAGAGGATCAAGGAGCTGTTGACAACGACACTGATACTAAAGGTCCCTAACATGGACACATACTTCTTGGTATGCACTGATACATCCATGGAAGGCTTAGGCAGAGTCTTGATGCAAGACGGTTGAGTGATCACTTACATCTCGAGGAAATTGAAAAGGCATGAGAATAAATACGCGACACACAATTTGGAGTTATTAGCCATTGTATATGCCTTGAATTTTTGGAGACACTACCTTATTAGACACAAATTTGAACTAAAAATGGACCACTGTGGACTACAACACATATTTATGCAAAGCGACCTGAACGCGCGACAACGACGTTGGTTGGAATTTCTTAGCAAGTATGATTTAGAGATTTCTTACATAAAAGGAACAGTGAACCAAGTGGCAGATGCATTGAGTCAGAGACCACGCATCTTTTCGGTGTTTCTTCTTTAGATGAATATACATGAAAATATTCTAACTTTATAGAGAAACGATGACTGGCACAAGGAGGTCAAGGATTTTATTGAACAAAACACAATGATGGTACCAAGATTTAAAGGATTTACGTTTGACGACGATGGACTATTGAGGTTTAAAAATCGGATTACGCACCACTGAACGACAAGTTGAGGAGTTTGATCCTAAATGAGGCTCACATAGCAATGTACATGGCTCACCCAAGAGTCATGAAGATGAGGGAAAACCTTAAAGCCTTATTCTTCTGTAAAGGAATGAAGGCAAACATAGTCAACTATGTGGCCAGATGTCTATAATGTCAGCAGGTAAAGGCTGAACATAGACATCTAGATTACTACAACCACATGCTATTCTAAAATCGAAATGGGAGGTCATTTCGATGGATTTCAATATTGGATTGCCACTGACGCCAAGGAGACACGGCTCGATTTTTGTGGTAGTCGACACTCCGAAGAAGAGTGCTCATTTTGTTCCTGTGCATATGATGTATCAGGCACCTGACATAGCTAGATTTTTCATCAATGAGATTGTGAGGCTGCATGGCGTGCCTAAGAGGATTATATCCGATCGAGGATCGGTGTTTATTGGATGATTTTGGAATAGTTTCCAAGAGGCATTGGGAACCCAACTTAACTTTAGTACTGTGTATCACCCAGAGACAGACAGACAGACCGAACGAACAAACCAAATCTTGGAAGACATGTTGTGCATGTACGTGATGGACCAACAGAAGCGTTGGGAAGAATTCTTGCCACTAGTAGAATTCACATACAACAACAGTTACCAAAGAACCATTAAGATAGCGCCTTTCGAGTTTCTTTATGGGGCGACCGTTTCAGACGCCTTTGAGTTGGGATCAACTTGGGGATAGGGTCCTGGTGGGACTAGAAGCGATCCAAGAAATGGAAGATAAAATGCAAACAATAAGACAAAGGACCAAAGAAGTGCAAGATCGACATAAGAGTTATGTTGATGCGCACCGTGTAGACCATAGTTATGAAGTTGGCGATCGAGTCTTCTTGCGAGTAAAACCTCATAAGATTTCGATCAATTTTGGAAAGGGAGATAAAATATCTCCTAGGTTCGTGGGACCTTTTGAGATTGTGGAGAGAAACAGGCACGTAGCCTATCGACTAGCCTTACCTGATTCTTTGAGGTGTATGCACGATGTTTTTCACGTATCTGTTTTGAGAAATTATATTAGTGATCCTACACATGTTATTGACATGATTTCCTTGCAGGAATCGGATGAGGGGGTGCTCATGGCTGAGTTGATCCGCATCCTAGATCTTTTCATTCGAAAGATACGACATCGAACAGTAGATCAGGTCAATGTCCAATGGGACAACTATAATCCACAGTCGGTGACCTGGGAGGACACATATGATATGCACCAAAAGTTTCCATTTTTGTTTGATAGATAGAATTATGATACTTTGATACACATTATTTCGGCACTTATATACTGTGAAACTTCGGGATGAAGTTTAGACCAAGAGGGGGTGTATGTAACATCCCGCTCTTGCACGCATTGAGCGAACCTTATTCTTTGAGGACACTTGCTTGGAAGTGAACCAGATTATTATACTATTGGGAGTTTGATTATGATTATGAGGAATTATGGATAAGATGACATGTTATTTTACTGTATTGACAAAGATAGGTGCTATTGACTCAGTTCTCCTGAGTGTGTAGAATTTTGGACCTCGAGGATGCAGAGGCATCGATGAAAACCCTTGGACTCCAGATTGAGTCAGGGAGTGGACTATTGGGGTTTGATTGTTGTATATATGACATATGTGCATCTGATTAGATGTTATGATTATGGATCTTATTTCTGACATGATTCATTGATGATGCAACATGACGATATCTTTTCGACCGGACTCACATGTGGAGTAGAGGGGTCGCGCATGACAACCAGAGACATTGAGGGAGATGTGTGGACAACAGCCTTGCCATAGCCTACTAGCACTCCCGTCGTGGCTCAAAATGTAGGCTAACAATTACCTAGTTCGAGAAGACCCATGATGTCATGAGGGAAGACTGCGACAGTCACTCACGATGATTCTAAGGGGCACGCAATAAGGCAGGGGCCTTATTCATTAGAGGCCCTTAGTCTCCCACAAGATCACCTGACGGAGTATTGACCCCAGGGGTTTGTGATGTCTATCAAGTCATTCAAGAGGCTAGTGGCACCCTTGGAACACGTAGTGCATCCTGAAGGGCACATTGCGTAAGAAAAAAGGAAAGAGGCAAGTGGCACCCTCAGAGCACGTAGTGCGTCCTGAAGGGCACGTCGTGCAAGGGAAGAAAAATGAGGCGAGTGGCACCCTTGGAGCACCTAGTGCATCCTGAAGGGCACGTCATGTTTTTAACTAATAAGTGAATAAACCTAGATGGCCTTAGAACGAATGATGTGATGAGAAAGATTTAAAAACAAATTCTCTAATAAAAATGTCACCCATCCTAGGAAAGTAAAATCTAGGTCGAAGTGATACTTGTGGTAAAAAAATAATTTATTCATATTTAAGCATGTGACGAAAAGGGGGTAATAAATTCGATTAATTTATTAAAATCAAATTATTGAGGGATTAAAATTTTAAAAGGGAATTGATTGTTTTATACTTATGCTAATTTAAATTTATTAATTAAAAAGAAAAAGGGGAAAAAGGTAAATTTTAGATACTTGCTAATTTGAGTTTTAGATAAAAAGGGAAAAGAGGGAAACTTAAAAGAATTAGGAAACTAAGGGAAAAAGGGGGAAACATAAAGAAAAAATGAAACATAAGGAAAAACCAGAATGACTAACTTAGTAAGGAATCTTGCCTTTAAGAACTTTCTAAATTGAACTCAACTAGGAATTTAGTAAGAGCGTAAGTCATTAAAATGTGTAAGGGAATATGGGGACACCTAGGAGTAATTCTAGGAATGTTTTTAGGTGGGTGAGGGAAATAGGATTAATTAAATAATTAATGAAATTAATTTATGGTGCAACGAAGGGGATGGGTGACATGTGTACGGGGAGGATTTTTCCGAATTAAATTATTGAACAATAAATTAAATGGGAATTTGGGAAGGAAATCACTTAGAAACTCTATATAAAGGAGGGAGGAGGAGGAGGATGGATCTCTTCCTTTATGTCTAATGTTACGCTGTAGAATTTTTGACTTGACTGACTTAGCTTGTGGGAGTTGGGATACCCATCTCGGTGAGGAGTGGTAGTTCGGCCTTGCGAGGCGAGCTGGGAGCTAGTTGTTCTTTGGTTTAGTGTGCGTGGCCCCTTTACGGCGCGGCTCGGGGGGCTAAGGGGGAAGAAGAGTACCCCTAGAATTGGTTGGGAGGTACCGGTGAAGTCACATCAGTCGAAAAGAGAGAGCTGGACGGAGCGCGCGAGACAATGACTCGGAGCTGTCACCTTGGGCTACGGTATGCACGCATTTATTTTGAAAGGTAGATTAATATTGAAATTACACTTTCATTTTTGTACCTTTATTGTGTAAGGAAAATTGATTTACTTACCATTTTTTTTTAATCAAGAACTTAAAATCAACATAGCTTTACGCTTGCTGCTTGAACCGATTCCCTTGGCAATCGATCCCTAACTGTTATGATCGTTCTGTCTATTTTAATGATTATTATGAAGAGTTTGAGCTTTATCTTTGTCCTCATCCTTAGATCACCAGTCCACGCCTGAGTAGTCGGCTAGGAGCCAGATCGATGGTCGTGGCTTCGGTGTTAATAGACCTATAGATCCTAATGCCCTGCTTTTATGTATGTGGATGATGAGCGAATGATAGTTATGCCCAACTTTCTACTTATGTTGATTGTTCCTGGTTGTGTTGCGCCTTGATGCAATTGATTAACTCTGTGATTTATTGCTTGATGACGAATTTTTACTCTGCCTTGGGCCACACTGGACTGCGTTTTATTCTTTTATTGCTCTGTGATGACAGTGATTCTAGTTTCTTTTAATATGAAATGGTGGCATTGTTACTGTGTAATGGTCGAATTCTTTTACCCTTTTACTGTGTTTTTCTCCTGAGTTTTACCTGCGACTTGATGGACAAATTACTTTATCTTTTTACTCTGAAATTTTATTCCTTACAACCTGGCAAATTTTTTCTCTGCAATTTATTACCTTGATTGTAATTTTTTTTCTCTGCAATTTTATTATGTTTTAAGGTGAATTTACCTTGTGTTCTGACCCATCTGGCCAACGATTTTCCTATGTATTTTAATCTGTTTTAAAGGGGATTTTTGCCATGCGTTTTCATACATCTGGCATGCGTTTATTCTCTGCAATATATGTTACAATGATGGCGATTTTACTCAATGAAAATTGGTGTGTTAAAACTCAACAAAATTTTGAAAGTAAAACTCAATTTTTTTTTATTGATGAAATCCAACAATCGGGATGTTAACTCCGCGATTTTTCCCTTTTATTTGACCACGAATTGGTGAAAAACCACAGTACATTTTGTTCCTGGGGGTTGTGTTATTAATGTCAGAGCATCCATAATGATAAACCACAACGTGTTTATTACTCTGTGTTCTGATTTGGTATTTATACCTGTGTTTTCATTTGTCCACGATTTTACCCACATTTCCAACAAATCACTGTATCTTTTATAGTAGAACCTTGCCAGTGATTTCATTGTTACCCTATGTTTTTTTTTCTACATTTAACTGACAATTAATTCATGCAATCAAGGCAGCGAATTTTATCTTATTGCGTTGATAATCGACTGAGTATTGGATACCCGTTTGTGTTTCCACCTGGAGGGATGAGCCTGCATTTTTTTTTTTTCTTTATATGTTTCATTTCCTATCAATGCATTCCAGCCATTCATTTGCTACCACGGAGAAATTTGTTATCTCAGCGCAATCTTACCTTGCATGCGTTTTCATGTGAATTAGCTCAGTGCAATCTGCGTTTTTAATAATCTCTATATAATCTATATAGTTTGTGTTTATATAATCTGTATTTTAATGATATCTACGATTTTATCACTCTGTGTTTGATGGCATATTAAACTCGGATATCATGCATTTAATTAACAGAAAAACTTGTTGATAGACAACCTCTTCACATTGAATAGACAGCCTTCGCGCACATTTAACACAACAAACTCACATATTTTACAGATAATAAATTTTAGACAACGTCTCTAATACCCTGACAGCATTACCTTCATGGTGTTTGACATCTTCTAGTCACTGCGTTTTAAACGTGCTTGACTTAGTTTTACTGATGATTATGGACAACTATTTATACCCAATTCACGACTATTTCCTTTTTAAACATTAATTCCTTTAAAGACAACGATGATAGATCAACGAAATCTAGCGTCAGCATCCTTTTAATTTATGATTATAAGATAGCATTCTTAGACAACAAAGTATAGTCAAATTGTAACTAATCATTACAGTCAAATTTATAGGTTAATGTACAATATAGGTACAGTGTAACGATGTGTATTGGGCAACGTTTTTAGCATTTTTACTGTGCGGATTTTGACTAGGCAACATGTGCATATTGTCAATGTTATTATATATTGTTAGGGTTGTTGATCTAGACCGGTTAACTTTGGTTAAGTGATTAATTTAGACTATGGTTACGGTTATGGTTAATTTAGTGTGACAACGATTGTTTATAGTTTTCACATTTATTAATTTAGACTTGATAAATCAGATTTGTATTAATGTTAAATTAGATTGTAAATTATTGACTAATTGGTAATTTAGACTTGCTAAATTAGATTTGTATTTAATGTTAAATTAGTTTGTAAATTATTGACTAATTGGTAATTTAGACTTGCTAAATTAGATTTGTATTTAATGTTAAATTAGTTTGTAAATTATTGACTAATTGGTAATTTAGACTTGCTAAATTAGATTTGTATTTAATGTTAAATTAGATTGTAATTATTGACCAATTTAGACTTGATTAATGGTTGGGTTTGTTGGTGAAATCATGTATTAGCTTGCACTTTTCTTCGAATGACTTCATCTTGCGTCTTGTCGATCTGTTTCTTGGGGTGTGGGTGTAGTCCTCTTGTCAGTAACTCGACTCCTAGCGAGTTGGATTCATCTTGAGTCCTTGGTCCAAATAGGTTATGTAGCGTTGGGGTTTTAGTCATGTCTATCACCTAGGGACGACATGATTTCTGATGAGAGAATCATCGCGCGCCCTAAGGGATAGAAGTGAAGGATAACTTGGTCGGGGTATGTTCTTTCCATGTGGGTGTTGTTTATCGTTGTAAGTTTTCTATTGGCGCTTGGGTTGAATGCCTTCATGCGTTTGGTTGCGCACCATCGAGGCTTTAGTTAATTGGCCGTCAAGGTCATTGTGTCGGGATGGGGATGTTGTCCCTTAGCTTGTAGGCGTGGTCATTTTTGTATCGGGTGGGTAGTTGTTTCTCTCTGTTGTTTTACAAATGTTTCACCTAGTTTCTCTTGTTCTAGTGTGTGGATTCATAGTTGTTTGTTACCTGTTCTGCGAGCATGGTGCTCCCCGTCAAATGTGTTTTTTAGTTGTAATCGTTGTTGTCATCATGTTTAAAAAAAAACAAAAAAACTTTGCACTTACTGCTTCGTTGGTAGTCGTAACGATGGGTTCGTTACAGTTGCCCATGTTTAGTAGAGAATGAACTATTCTCGAAACCAAGAGGAGATCTGTGCAAATACACCTAATCATGTACTACTTGACCCCATTAAGGCGCGATAGTTAGTGGCTTAGGATTAGAGTTAGAACACTTGATTCCTACTTAATAAAGTGACAATAAAGTATGGCTTCAAAGAAGGAGAAATCAAAGAAGTTTAATATAACAATGTATGCACCTTGTCACCCCTGCTGCTTGTTATCACTGAAATTTCGTCTGCAAACGGTTACAAGAATTCAGCATCGCCAAATAGTTATGAGGTCATCCATGGACCTGAATTAACACAAAAGCATTCACAAAGGGTCAAAACTATACAACTAGTGCAAAAATTAAAGGGCTCTATGAAGACACTGGGTGCGCGCACACATGCGCGAAACAAAAATGCAAGATTCACGCACATGCGCATGATGCGCCACTGTTGTCGCAAAAAGCCACGCACCTGAGAAACGACGCATTTATGAGAGTGGTCGGCCTCCCACCCACTTCTGGTTCAACTTCCAAGTTGATTTAACACTCAAATCTGGACTGGATTTGACTGGGTGGTTGGTCAAAGACCTAGAAATGCCCTAATTAGCCTCTTTACACACTACAAACTAGTTGGACAATAACCCAAAGGAATGTTATAAAAAGGCCATGGATACACTTCATTTTTCAAGGAATTTCATAGCAAAGTTATGTTGCCATTATTCTCTTGAGCACTCTTCTATCCTTGCCAAGGGTATACTTGCATCATTTCTTTGGGTAATCCATCTCATCCCTTGAGTGGGTTAGCAAAGAATTCTTTCACCATTTTCATTTTTATTTTCAAAGTTGTAAGAAGAGCTTATTTGTGGGGGGTCCAAGAGCCCTCCCTTGGAGGAAGAAGGGACTCATAGTCCCCTTGCTTCTCGGTGTTTTCTTTCACTAATATCAGCCTTATCATTGGTGACATGGGTCGCATTGTTTCTTTTGTCCTTATGTTCCTATGTTTATAAATTTAGTTGTTGTTTTATTTCTTAGTTTAATTCTTAGTTATTGTTTTATATTTCTTTATCTAACCATTTTCCTTGCAGCTGTCATGTTTAACAAACCCAACTGAGCTTGCAAGCACCTCTATTTTTCTCACTAAGGTGACGAAAGAGGCGCAACAGATTGGCAACTCCACTGGGGAAAGGTATCAATTCCCTACCCCATTTGAGTTTTTCTAGCTCTTCTTTTGGTTTATTTAACTTGCAGGTGCACTAACCGGCATAAGCCGACCTGCCAATCATCCAATTCCAAGTTGAATTGGGAGAATTCCATCTGGAATTTTCATTCACGGTCATGTGTCACCTGTGCGTGGGTTTTTAGGCCCACAGACGCGCATCGTGCGCACATGCGCTCAAGTCACAGTTTTGTTCTGTGCACGTGCACTCATTAATTCTTTACGGTCTATGCGCATGCGCTCTGTGTGCCTCTGTCTCCACTAAGAACCGCGCATCTGTGCAAAAATTCACATTGTAAAGTTGTTGAGATGTGGGGAAGGCCATTAGCCTTCTTAAAAATGATTTCAAGCATGTTTTAAAGTTGCACCACACTTAGTCCCCTCTTCATATAAAGGGGTTAGTTAAAACACATAGGCACATAGGGGGTTAAAATCCATTTCCTCTTTTGCTTTCATTTTTGCCACATGGATGGCTTGTTTTGACTCAAAATATAAGTTGGAAATCATTTTTAATCACATTTAACTTACATTGGGACTAGAAGTTGGATAACAATTGCTTAGTATGCTCTTCTCTCACGCCTCCAAGTGACCTTGAGAATTAGAAAAAGGTTGTGAAACAATTCCATCTTCCTTAAGAAGATTAAAACCTTTAGGAGAGGACAACAGCCCTTCTTGGGACTCCTCTTAGTTTATTTTTTCAAACACATCTTAATATTGTAACGGGCCCATACATGCCCACATGCTACAAAGATAGGATAGTGTTGAAATTTACTTTCTTTAGATCAAATCACTAGGGAAGTTTAAAGGTTTTGTAACGGGCCCATACATGCCCACATGATCACAATCTAGGATAGTTTCAAATCTTTTCTTAGATTACATCACAATAGGGAGTTAAAGGAATAGTAATGGACCCACATGTCCACATGCTAGCTTCCTAGGGACTTTTGAATTACGCAAGGTTGTACCAAATGCACGTAGTTAATTAGGTAATCAACACTTGTAAGGACCAAGCGAAGTCCATATGCAGCAATGTGACACCTAATTCATTAAAAATTGGCACACTTTCACTCATTCACACACAAAAGTCACTTTTCACTCACATAGCTTCTTCTTGAAATGTGGAGGTCAAAGTAAGTTTCCTCCAAAGGGATTCCGAAACACCCCACCCTTTTCTTGACGAAACTATCCACTCCCATTTAAATTCAATGATGTTGGTTCACACCCCCAACCTCTCAAAACAACTACATCTAAAAATTTTCTAAAAACTCACTAAGTTTTTCTCCACAGGAGGTGCCAAAAGAATTTTTTTAGTCTAGGTAGGATTTCGGTGATAGGCATCCAAATAACTCCCCGTTATCTGGTTCTCACATTGTCAAAACCATAGAAGTTGTCAAATAGGGAACTGAAAATCCTCCAAGTCAAGTGTTCCTAACACCATAAGGCAGGGAGATACCTGTGAAGGGTTGAAGGCTGAGGTTCGGTTGTTCTGTGCGTCCCCCCTTGACGCACCCACCTCTTGGACGGGATCTAGCCCGTGACCCATTTCTGAGGCCGAAAATCTAAATGCCGCACTTTGACCGAGGTACCTAGTGACCAAATTTTAGGACATCTACCCAGGTGGCAATTGTGGGCTGAAATTGCACCTTGATTGGATTTTGTGCGGCTATTGGGAAATATCGCCAGCTCTTTCGGGATATGCCCCCTTTACCCCTCATTATAACCAATTATTTCATCCTTCACTAGTTTCTCTTCTGGTGACTTCAGACCCCACTGTTAAGTACTATTGGAAGGTCCAGTGCTATTTGAGAGGAAGGACGTTACATCTTATAGGACATGAGCATTTGTTTTCTTTGATTCCCCATGCGGACAAAACCCACTTATCCACATATATGCTTCTTTTCAAAACCACTTTATGTATGATTCACTTCTGACTACATTTTGATTTGGATATATATATATATATATTGTGTAAAGTTCAAAAATTGCAACAAAGCCTCTTGTTTCTTTATTACTCTCACCACCATTTTCACACATTCACTCAGCTAGTTGGACATCATAGGGGGCCCACAGAATCCCCATTGTTCCCGACGCTTGCTAAACCTCCCTCCTATCTTAGGGGGAGTGCCTGGTCTTGCCCACTCATCGGCACCACCTTCACACACTCCTGTGAGTGCTACTGTTTTAGGATCAACTTTGCTAGGTTCCACATTACTTGGGTCCACTTCCTCTCAAGGGGAAGTACCAACCCACCTAGCCCCCATCGAGGGTTAGGTTCACAACACACTTACACCATGGCTGGAGATAATCCTCCCCCCCCACTACAGATGCCTTATTTGTCCTCTCTCAACATACCCAATCTAAGCAAACTCACCAATGATCCTATATTGCATGACCCCACATGGCCTTCAGAAATACCCAAGTTTGAAGGAAAGGCAGGAGATGACCCTGCCAACCATGTCATGACTTTTCACCTATGGTGCTCTTCCAACAACATTATGGATGATTCCATCAGACTACGATTATTTCAACGCACACTCACTGGCCCATCAACCAAATGGTATGTAGATGAAAAATCAGGGTCCCATGTGACTTTTGAATCCTTATCCAAATCATTTTTGACCTTCTTCTAGTTACCAATCCTCCATGACAATGGTCTAGAACTACTCTCTAATTTCAAACAAACCTCAGCCACACATATCGTTGATCACATTCACGAGTGGCGTAGGCGACGTAGTTTGTGCAAAGTAGAAACCACCAAACAACAGTGTCTTGACTGGTTTCTTAGATCACTTGTCTCTCTCCTCGGTAAGGATGTATCTTCCACCTTCTCTCGATCAGAAGAAGAAGCCATCTGTAAGGCTCAACAGTATGACCTCATCTACGCACAGTCAGGGTACTTATACACTGTACTTCTTGATCTCCCCAAACCTGTGTTGTTTGGCCAAGACAAACCTGGGATGTCTCACTCAGCAGACAGACCGATTGGTAATACCGCTCACCATGGTCCACAACCCCAAAAACCACCAATGTATGGAACACCTCAATACCTGCTGACATGCGGGGGCACTTCTTATTACCCCCCACCCCCTTATCAACAATCATACCCTGTTGCTATGCCTCCACCCATCAGTGGGCCACCGTCGGCACCCCCCATACACCCGCCTATTCAAACAAGTTTGGGTACCCCCTCTACCTCAGTTTATAGTACTAGCGAAAGCGCCACGCCTTCCTATGTACCTTACGGATCGTTACCCCCACATAATTAGTACTTTCCTTTTCCTAGTCCCCCACAACCCATCGCTCCCCCACATCCTCATGCTGGGGTGAATTTTGTTCAACCTTCTCCCATTTAGCAATATCAAAATTTCGAACAGCTGAATACGAAAAATCCGACCCATCCGTCAAACAATTCCAAAAAGAAAGGGTGAAACAGGAACAATAACAACTCAGGCCCAGGCGGAAATGACCCCCACAACCATCCCATTGGGGGAAACCAATACCAAGACCCCCAAGGGGGCATCAATACCAATATACCACGCCAAGGGAAGAACAACAATCTTCGAACTAACTTTCCTTGCGCTATATGTAATGAGTATGGACATTATACTCATCATTGCCCCCAAATTCCCAACCTCCAATGGATGAAGGCATCCATGCACTCACAGGGCCCTTCGACACCACCTACCCCTCAGCAGGCCCCACAAAAATATGTGCAACAACTCCCCCCAGCCATACTGCAGAACCCCATTCCATACCAAGGTGTGATGAACACCCAACAAATGATCAACCCTACCCCACCACAAATGGGGCAATATACAACCCTGGGTGCCACTCAACCCAGGAATTTGGATGATCACAATATCCTCCTCACCAGTGAAGAAATTCTTCTGAAAACTCAAAATTGTCAATATGGTATGCCTCCCGACTCTACCCCAACCACCTCAGAAACCCGACCAGCTACTACAGAACAACCATTAATGATTCCCCGTCCTAACGCAGAACCCATTCCTTGCATACCACGTATGCCTTTATGACGGAATGTACATAACCCTCATGCTAGGGCTGCTCATAATTATAGTCTGGTTTATGACTTAGCCCAATCTCCCGCAGCCATATCTATTTTGGAGGTCCTCCAAACCTGTCCATCACAGAGAAAATCCTTGCTTTCTGCCTTGGGGGCAATTGACACAGCTAACACCCAGCTGATCACATTTGATTCAGATCACGGAGAACCACATCTTCCCGCCCAAGTATCCTTCCAGATACCAGTTAAGATCTGGAACACCACGGTTTATCGGTGTATCGTCTATGAAGGTGCATCCACCTGCATCATGTCTAAAGACATATGGCAAAAAATTGACTCCCCTGAGCTAGTACCCTCTACCATCACCCTTCGAGCTTACGACGGTTGACCAACATCTTCCACAGGGCTTTATCAAAATGTCCCCATAGAACTTGGGGGGAAAACCATCCTCATTGACATTGAAGTTATCAATGCCCAGCTTGATTACAATATCTTGTTTGGACGCAACTACATGTATGCTATGAAGGTAGTCGTCTCTTTTGTGTTTCATACGATGATGTTCCCCCATAATGGGAAGATCATCACCATCAACCAACTTACAAATTACGAGCCTAACCATTCTGCCAACATCGATAACATCCTCCCCCTTGTTCATGTCATCCCAAATGATTTTCCAGTTGCCAACAAAGGCCCTGGATTATTCCAAGACCCATCCATGTTGGGCACTTGTCAGGGCGCACCACCATTCCCAAACCCATCTTTTTCAGCACAATTGTGTGTAGTTTCCTCTAAAGGAACTGACATGGAGGATGCCCTCCCTCCTAGGGAGGCTTCTATCATATCTGACATCCCACTAGTTGCAGATCTCCCCCCTCATGAGCCTCCTACGAACTCGTCAACCCCACCAGTTCACGATTTCACCTCTCCCCAAGGCCATATCCCAGTTTGGGAGATAGTTCCCCAAGCCATTACTCAAATCCCCTTCTTTTACCCTCCACCAGGCATACAAGCTTTCCAAGTAGCCGCAATTCTTACTCTCACTAATATGGTGTTGGCAATTTCAGTTTGGTATTTACATCCACCAGAGATGGTCCCTCAACCATCCCTTCCCCCCCAAACGGAAGGAATCCCAATGACGATTCCTATACTTACTCCCACCATACCCTCTACACCCCCACTCACTAACCCCCCTACCACAGCTGGGGGCAGGCGCAAGAAGAAGGAGCCCACAGCTCCACCCCCCCCATGCGTCCAACCTCCTTGCGCACTATGTGATAAAGATGGACACCCAACCCACAAATGCCCATCTCTACCTAAGTTACGGAACCTAATTCCACTCAATCCAACACCATCACCGCTTGCCACTATAGCAAGTATTATTGCTACCTCTCCTAACTCAAATAGCAAAGGGTTGCGAACCAACTTCGCTTGCGCCATATGTTCAAAATATGGCCATTATACACACCATTGCCCATCTATCCCATACGTCTGCCACACATTAGCCGCGACACGCCACACATATCTTCCTGAGTTTCCTCCGACACTCCATACCAATGCTCCTGTGAATGTGATTCATTATACTTCTTCATCAATCCTCGAGCAAAGGGGAGGTACATGTCCTCCCCCCAAATTACCGCCCGACCGTCCATAGTGTTAGTAACACTGGAATGGAATTATGGACCCACCGTCCATATCTAGCCCTTTTTCCCTCTTTCATTTTTTTGGTAAAGGATCCCATAAGCTCTGTTTTCCGAACCACCTTTGGCCTCTTATACAGACATTTCCATCTCGTGATCATTTTCCCTTTTTTTCAGTGTAGCATCTGCCCATGACACACTCAGGTATGCATGCGCATATTCAAAATTATCAAATAAATGCTCATATGTTCGATTCTCTTTAGATATTGTTCACGTCGGATATTTGGTTTTCATGTGTGCAGGTACTTAGTCATCATACATCAACGCAACCTCTTCAGGTATATACTCAGTACTGGCATGTAGTCATTCCCTCTAAATCTCACTTGCATCTCTAGTCACACCATCTGACATTTGCCTCTAGTATCCCCATTTCCGGCTCTGTAGTACCAACACCTCCATTTGCATCTTCGGTACTGTCGCCCGGTAGCACTCTTACCCACATGAGTTGTCCCATGCATAGCACCCTTTTGCGCCTTTGACACTCATGCTATTTTTCACAACCCTTTAGGGATGGGAGTCCCGATAGTTTTACATCATGTCGCGAATCAACCACATACTCCTCCTAATTTTGGTAACTTTCCCAAATGGAATCCCAAATTATCTCTTCACGGTTCTATTTTTTGACTGCACCTCTGTAGTATCATGAACCCTCCATTTCATCCACAATCAGTTTGCCCATCTGCAAATTTCCCTTCATTTCACTTACCTCATACAGAAACCCATCCATGGGGCCCCCACCCTCCACCAGTTCTCCGAGCAAATTGTGCCCTACCCGGGCCAACCATATCACATTGGGGCACCCGTTTCTGTATTTGTACACTTATCCCAAATTATTCTTTATTTATTGTACAAACGCCTTTGTTTCCAGCAATTACATTACCTTTTTTGTCGTCACCTTTGGCGACCTTCTTCCCTTTTTTGGCCAACACAACCCATGTCACCCTTGGTTGGGGCACTACTTATCATCTACACTTGAAGACATCGTCCATATCTTCAGATTACCCCACAGGTCACTTACCTCTGCCCTCTGAGTTTATTCACTTTTTCCCGCCTCTAGCACAACTTATCCCCTTTCTTGTTTTCCCCCTGACACTCGACCTCGTTGAATGGTTGCAGCCACTTCTATCTCACATATACCCCAACCAAGGGAAGTCTTGAGTCTTCCTACATATTGACTTCGTCCATGTATCTCCTCCCATTCCTCACCTCACCTAGTAGATTTCACAAAGCCATTTGCTTATGGGAGTCGCGTCCCCCTTTTTTGTCGACATCAGCACAGTTTTCCAGAAGGGTGACAGTATCTTGATTCTCATTGCCCATCCAATGAGATATCTCGGACGGCACAGGGAGAACCACAATTTCTCCCTGCTATCGTTGACCCCCATAAAATTCGACGTCAACACTTTCTCATGTTACGGTGGGTCTTACTTTGCGACTATTGCAGTTAGTTCTTATACTTGCCGAATATCTCTGAACTTGGTTGGGCTATCAATGCCTACAGAATCCATGATACTTCTTACAGATGTCACTGCCTACTATTCAGAGTATGTTCCTCCGCATAATTGTTTTATGCCTTTATCACGACCACCCCCGAGGGCACTGTAGTTGTCTACATCAACACTTCATTCCTCTTTTTGAGTTACATGACACGAGCATGGGGCATGCCCGCCTCGTTTGTACATAGTTTATTTTTTACACACCTTATGGAAGGTTGGGTTCTACAGGTTCCCTTCTCCCTCCAACTAGGCACCCTTGAAAATCCCACTATTTCTCTCTCTTACAACAACACTCTCAGTAGAAGAAACATTGATGGATTTCGGCTATATGTATGCTCCTAACCTCATCCATCAGGGGGCATATGTTATCATTGAAATTTCATCCGCAAACGGTTATAAGAATTCAACATCGCCAAACAATTATGAGGTCATCCATGGACCTGAATTAACAAAAAAGCATTCACAAAGGGTCAAAACTATACAACTAGTGCAAAAATTAAAGGGCGTTGTGAAGACACTAGGGGCGCGCACACATGCTCGAAACAAAAACGCAAGATTCGTGCACATGTGAACGATGCACGACTGTTGTCACAAAAAGCTGCACACCTGAGAAACAACGCATTTATGAGAGTGTTCGGCCTCCCACCCACTTCTGGTTCAGCTTCCAAGTTGATTTGACACTCAAATCTAGACTGGATAGGACTGGGTGGCTGGTCAAAGACCTAGAAATGCCCTAATTAGCCTCTTTACACACTACAAACTAGTTGGACAATAACCCAAAGGAATGTTATAAAAAGGCCATGGATACACTTCAT
>JZKD02S0100025.1:143936-165222 GCA_000966675.3 Picea glauca
CTAGCATTTTCATCAAACTTTTCTTTAGTCTCACATGACTAGTTTTGGATTAGTTAACAACCCTAACTTGAAATAATCATAACTATGTACCTGTAATGAATAAAGATCTGAAACTAATACACAATGTTCTTCAGTGTGTTTTGTACAATTTCTCCAGGTGTCACTACTTGGAACCTCTCATAAAAGGAGTTATAGAAAAAATGGCATACCTTGTTGAATTTTGTCTTATTCTAGACAGCGACCTTATAGAGCGTGCCCCGCACGGAATATTTGTTGAATATATATGAAAATTTTACATGGAATACTATAGACTGTACTCTAACCAACACATTTTGTCTTACTAAACTTAGATCTGTTATGAATAAGTTATGACATTTTTACCCGAAACACCTATTTTATACTAGTTTCAGGACTAGCCACAAACCCAATTTTCAATGGAGTGTAACTCCAAAAATAAAACAATCCACGAGATGATTTTTTTACCACAGATAATTGGATATGTTTCCTCGATGTCTTATCAATTTCATAGTCTAAATCATTCTAGAAAAATATTTATTACGAAAATGGTGAGATGACCTGTAAATAACATACCTTAGAAAGAATTATCAAAAGAATTTATCCTCCCTTGTATTCCGGCCTTCTTTTCTTCACCTTCCCTATGAAATTTGGCTTGATATCCTTTGGTTACCCCAGTCACCTATAAATATTCAATATTCTCAAGTGTGATCTAAAATGAGAGATCATTGCCTCTTATTTGTACTCTCGATCTTCTAGGTCACTTAACCTATTTATAGGTCACTTAACCCATTTCTAGGTCACTTAACCTATTTTCCTTATTTTTATGGTTAACCACTTTCCATAATTAGAAATTTCTTCATTACTTTATCATTTAAATATTCCTCTTTGACTTTGTCACCTCACTTTATCATTTCAATAATCTTCTTTGATTTTGTCACTTCACTTTATTATTTAAAAATTTCTTCTTGACTTTGCACTTTACTTTATCATTTAAATAATAATTTCTTCTTTGCAAGCTCTTTGACTTCTTTGACCTTTTTGGGCTTCAAGCCAACATATGAGGATCCTCCAACTTCGTAAGGCCATAACTCTCAAACCGTTAGGAGTTATGTGGCGTTCCACATACCACCAGAAATGGCATGACATGTATTATCCATATATAATAGTATTACCTTCAAATATATTAAAACTCATACCATTATACATGAAACAAACTTGGGTCCATTACCCAAACCTTTGTGCTACTGGAATTCGCTACCGGAATTCCATTACCCAAACCTTTGTGCTATTGGAATTCGCTACCGGACTTTCTTCAAGGGTTGACATCAGTGACAACCAACCTTAATCAACAATCTCCCCCTTTGGCATTGATGGAAACACTCTGATGCAATACTGAAATTTATATCACTCATGCTCCCCCTGGAAACATGCCTCTGTCCTCTGCATCTCTATAACCATTTCTCCCCCTGGAACCATGCCTCTTTCCACTACATATTATGAATATCTCCCCCTTTGTCATCAATGGAAAAGGTATATTTCCATCTGGGGTTGCTCGCCTTGACTGAAATGTCCTCTTTATGGTGCTTCCTCATGTATATATAAGACATATAAGATAAACATTCAAAACCATTCATTTTGGAGTAGAAATAACTCTGAGTCTCTGACGAAGATACTCAAAGGCTTCCCGTGGAAGTGGTTTTGTAAATATGTATGCCACTTGTTATTTTGTGTCCACATACTCAACTCTGATGTTATTTTCTGCAACATGTTCTGTAGAAAGTGATACTTGATTAGAATGTGCTTCTTCTTAAAGTGCATCACCAGGTTCTTTGAGATATTGATGGTGCTTGTATTATCACAATAGATTGGAATGGGTTCATCATACTCAACATGTATATCTATCAAAGTTTGTTTCATCCAAAGAACTTGTGTACAACATGTATTTGTTTCAATATACTCTGCCTCGACTGTAGATAGAGATATTGATGATTGTTTCTTGCTTAGCCATGATACTAAACACTCACCCAAGTAGAACATTGCTCCACTGGTGCTTCGTCGGTCATCAATAGAACCTTCCCAATCTACATCTTTGTAGGCAATAAGAGATAGATCCTTTTCTTTTGGATACCATAATCCAAACTCTTATGTTCCTTTGAGATATTTGAAAATTCTCTTCACTGCTAATACATGTGATTCCTTTGGTGCTGCTTGAAATTGTGCCACTTGTCCAACTGCTTGCATTACATATGGTCTAGATGATGTCACATATAGTAGTCTGCCAATCATTGACCTGTATTGCCTCTGATCTGTAGACTTTGAATCATCATCTTTGCTTAAATTGCAACCGGTTTGCATGGGAGTGATAACTGGTTTGCAATCTTCCATTCTAAACCTCTTTAGCATTTCTTTGATATACTTGGTTTGAGAAATAAAAATTCCTTGGTTGTTTTGACGTGTCTAAAGTCCCAGAAAGAAGGATAGTTCTCCAAGCAATGACATTTCAAATTCATTCTGCATATCCTTTGAAAATTTCTAGCTTAACCTGTCATCATCACTACCAAAAATAATATCATCAACATAAACTTCAATTAATAAAATATTACCTTGACTTACCTTGATGTAGAAGTTTTTGTCTGCACTTCCTTTTTTGAACCTTGCCTGCTGTAAATATTTATCTAGTCTAGAGTACCATGCTCTAGGAGCCTGTTTTATACCATACAAGGCCTTCTTTAATTTGCACACATAGTTTTCTTTCTCTCACAACCAAAATCTTTTTGTTTGTTCAATGTAGACTTCTTCAAGTTCCCCATTCAGAAAAGTTAATTTTACGTCCATCTGATACACTTTAATATTTTTGGGGCATGCATAAGATAAAAGCAATCGGATTGCTTCCATTATGGCAACTCGGGAAAATGTCTCTTCAAAGTCGATTCCTTCAACCTGTGCATATCCTTTACATACCAATCTAGCTTTGTTCCTTGTAACCTATCCATATTCATTCAATTTATTCATGTATATCCACTTTGTGTCGATCACATTCTAATTATTCGTTGGTCTTGGAATTAATTCCCAAGTTTCATTTTTCTTTATTTGATCTAGTTCTTCATCCATGGCCTTGTTCCAAAATTCATCCTTGCTGGCCTCTTCAAAATAGGTTCGTTCAATCATAGATGTGAGTGCTAGGTGTGTTCGTTCTGGTGAACGAATTCTTCTTCTAGTCTCAATTCATGCATCTTTGTTTCCAATAATTTGATCTGAAGGATGATTCTTCTGTACTCGTCTGCTAGGTGTCTTTGGAGGCACTTGTTGAACTTTCTCTTATGCTTCTGTCAAATTCTCTTCATCTTCCTCTTCTACTTCCTTTTCATCTTCTGCTTCTTCTTCGAAAAGTTGTTCCATTGATTCATTTTCTTCTTCCTTTGATTCTGGTCTGCCTATTTCATCAATTGTTACGTTGATTCTTTCTACAAATTTGTTCAATCTCGGATTGTAACACTTGTATGCTTTCCTTGTACTTGAGTAACCAAAAAGTACTCCTTTGTCCACACGAGAGTCAAACTTTCCCATTTTTCCATCTTCTCTTTTGATGTAGCATTTGCTTCCAAAAACTCTGAAGTGCTTCACATTTTCTAGTCTTCCTTTCCATAGCTCGTAGTGAGTTTTGTCAGTGTTTTTTCTGAGAATTACTTTGTTTTGAATGTGAATTGATGTATGCACTTCCTGTGTCCAAAATATATCTGTCAATTTGGAATCCATTAGCATTGTTCAATCCATTTCTTGTAGTATCATGTTCTTTCTTTCAAAAACTCCATTTTGTTGAGGTGTCCTAGAAACAAAGAATTGCCCTTTTATTCCATGATTGTTGCAGTAGTCCATAAATTCCTTTGAAGTGAACTCTCCTCCATTATCAGATCTCAAGAATTTTCATTTTTGAATCCATTTCATTTTCAACCATTTCCTTGTAGATCTTGAAGTTTTCAAAAGCTTCTGACTTATTCTTGAGAAAGAAAAATGCAGTCATTATTGTATAATCATCAACTAATAACATAAAGTATTTCTCACCTTTTAAACCTTTTGTTGTAGTTGGTCCAACTAGATCAGTATGCACAATTTCCAGTGTTCTTGTCATTGAATATTCCTTTGATTTGAACTTGGTATTTGTTTTCTTTTCTTGTTGACAATGCTTGCATAAAGTGTTGGTTGGTTTCATGATCCGGGGCATTTCTCTGGTTGCTTATCTTCTGCTAACTTTGACAAGGTTATCAAAATGTATGTGACCCATTCTTCTGTTCCATAACCAACTTTCATATTCCTTTCCTAGACAACACTTTTCATTTCGAATTTTACTTAATACATATATGTTGCTTGAATTTCTCGCAGTTGTAGCAATCAATTTTCTTGAACCTTCTTTTCTTATCTCGCACTTTTGTGAATCAAAAGTAACTTTATGACCTTGGTCACACATTTGACTCACACTTAGAAGATTATGTTTCAAATCTTCTACTAGTAGAACATTTTCTTCCTTGGTATTCTTGTTCCCAATTTTGACTATACCTTTTCCAATTATTTTAGTTGAATCATCATTACCGAAGGAGATTGTGCCATATCTTTCCTTTCATAATGTAAGAAACCTATCTCTATCAGTTGTCATGTGTTTTGAACAACCACTGTCAACATACCAACCACGTTTATTCTGTTGAGCTTGTAGAGCGAGTGTGCATTCTTCATTGCTATATTGATCCTACTTTCTTATCCATGTCCTTTTATGAGGTTCCTGTCTGTGACTGTTGTTATTATGTTTTGGTTCTCTTGGAGGGAATGTCATTCTGCAATCTTTAGCCATGTGTCCAATTTTTTTACATTTGTAACATTCCACTTCAGTGATCAAAGATTCAAACTTGTTGTAACTTCTTCTCTATGTTTCACTAGGCCTTCTTGGATAACCCCTTTGTGTATGAATTTCAAAGTTGTTTGTGTTCCTGTTGTTATCTCTACAATTCACAGCTTTATGTCCAAAATTATTACATGCATAACATAAACCAAAAAACATAGTTTGATACCTGGGATTTGAAGATATTCTGAAAGGAGGTACTCTTATAAATTATTCTTCTTCCTGAGGCCTATCTATCGGTTGTTGATTCTGATATGAATCTTCTCGATGGAGGAGTGTCCCTGTAATCTTCCTTTTACATCTTTCTATCCCCCTTGATTGTTTCTACATATCTTTTTGGATATTTTTCTTGCTTTGTTGTTTTGGAGCTTGATCATTTTTTTATCTGATTGTATCCAAGTCTGGACTTGTCATGATGAGATTTTTTACTGTTGATAATGTCATCCAAAACTTTTGAGTTGTTCTGCATATTTTTCGTTTGAAGATCCTTTCTTAATGTGACAATCTCTGCTTCCAAATTTCCAATGATCTTGTCTTTTTCTTCTAGTTTTTATTTGAGTGCTTCTTCAATTCTTTTATCTTCTTCTATTTGAACCTTCAAATTTGTGATCATTTGTTCTAGTTCTTGAGTGTCTTCTTTCTTGTCTAGTTATGCTTGTAGTTTCTTGTTTTTCTTGTTTTCTCTTATGATAACTTCTATGGCACACATTAATTCCTCTCGGTGGTCGAATTTTGCCTCTTCAATTTCTTCTTTGACTTCTTCATATTATTCTTTGGCTTCTTCATATTATTCTTCGGAGTATTATTTATCGGAGTCTTCTTTATCAGAGTCTTCTACTTCCATGAATAAAACTCTTTCTATCTCACTATCACTGACTTCATCTTCATCTAATGATGAGATGTCTTCTTTGGTGCATAAGCTTTTTTTGAAAACTTTCTTTGTGGTTCTTTTTCCTTTATATGTTTGTTTTCCTTTTGATTAATCTTCATCATTTCTCTTTTTCTTATAAGGACATTTGTTAGAAAAATGACCAATACCATCACAATTAAAACAAATTAAAGGAATCTTACCTCTATACCTACCATCGGTTCCCTTGTTCAGTCTTTTGACAAAGTTGGCCACTTCTTCATCATCTTCCGAGATGTCACTGTTGTTGTTATGTTCTTCTTTTTTTCTTCCCTTTTGCTTTAACTTTTTGGATGCTTTGAAGGCTGCTTATTTTATATCTGGATTTTCATGTTCAGTTCTCATTTCATATGCTATGAAGATTCCATGTAATTCGTCCATGCTTATTGATTTTAGATCCGATCTTTCTTCTAGTGATGATATCTTAGGGTCAAATCTCATAGAAAGAGATCTTAGTACTTTTTGAACAATTACAGATTCTTTGATTTCTTCTCCCAATCCTATGATTGCATTTATTGTTTCATCAACTCATAAAAAGTAAGCTGTAATATTATCATCTTCCTTTATCTTAAGTTGTTCGAACTAACCTTTGTAAGTTTGAAGCTTTGTTGCTTTGACTTTTGAATATCCTTCATAAATATTTTGAAGTTTTTCCCAAATCTCTTTAGCGGATTTACAATGTGCAACTTTGGTGAATACCATTTCACTAAGACCATTCAGAAGTGCATTTTTTGCTTTGGAATTATTCTGACCGAGTTTCACTGCTTTGTCATTTGTTGGCAGAACTGTTGGTGTTGTGTATCCATCTACAATTAATTGTCAAATTTCAAATCCATGTACCTGTATATATGTTTTCATCCTTATGCTCCAAAATGCATACTTCTATCCATTGAATTGTGGTATTCCATTTTTATACAAGTTGTTTCTCTCCATGATCTACCTTTCAGTGGTTAAACTAATTTCTGAAGGAACCTGCTCTGATACCAATTGTTGGATTACTGAGAGGGGGGGTAAATCAGTAATAGAGAAATTTAATCCTTTTTAACCATATAATCCAAGTGTTATATCAATGTAGAATTATCATCCAATAACTGCAGAGTAAATAAGAAATGAACAATCATACACATACACAATACACCAGTGTTTTACGTGGAAACCCAAAGTGGGAGAAAACCACGTAATTTTTTTCTTATATGTCTTGAAGAATTACATTCATTGGAAGCACCAACTTCCTTTGTTTTCCAGCTGCAACTGGAAGGAGACTCCAACCCTCTTGTTTCTCAGGCTACAACTTGAAGGAAGCTCCAACTCCTCTATTCTCTAGCTACAACCAGAAGTAGGCTACAACCCCCTATGTTCTTCGACTACAACAGGAAGGTGACTACAACCACCTGTCCTTGCCCTGTCTAACTGCCCTGAAGTAGAAATAGAATGATGGAACCACTTTCACACTATCACTATGATATATACCATTGTAAACCTGCACCAATAAACCTAAACCATGCATCAACCTGTACCTCAACATGTAATCAACCTTTACCATAAACAAGTGCATCAACCATGGACCAACCTGTACCAAACAACCTATAATCTACTTATACCATAAACAAGTGCATCCAACCATGTACCAAGTATGGACCAATCATGTGTCAACTACTCATCAATTATGACTCATCAATATGTACCAACATCATCAACTATACACCCCATGTATGTGCCAACTCATCAACTACTTGTCCCAACCATGTACCCAACATGTACCTTAACCAAAATCCCTCATCAATTTCATCATCCAAATATGATTTGTAACTCTGTAATAGACTTGGTTCATATGATCACATACCTACAAACCTTCCTTAACTTTAACAACAATAGACTATCATTTTCATCAAACTTTTCTTTAGTCTCACATGATTAGTTTTGGATTAGTCAACAACCCTAACTTGAAATAATCATAACTATGTACCTGTAATGAATAAATATCTGAAACTAATATGCAATGTTCTTCAGTGTCTTTTATACGATTCCTCCAGGTGTCACTACTTGGAACCTCTCATAAAAGGAGTTATAGAAAAAATGACATACCTTGCTGAATTCTGGCTTATTCTAGAGAGCGACCTTGTAGAGAGTGCCCCGCATGGAATATTTGTCGAGTAGATCAAAAAATGTTACACAACATACTACAAACTATACTCTAACCAACACATTTGGTATTACTGAATTTGGATATGTTATGAATAATTTATGACGTTTTTACCCAAAACACCTATTTTATACTAGTTTTAGGACTAGCCACAAACCCTATTTTCAACGGAGTGTAAATCCAAAAATACAACGACCCACAAGATGAATTTTTTACATGGATAGTTGGATATGTTTCCTCAATTTCCTATCAATTTCACGGTCTGAATCATTCTAGAAACAAAGTTATTGTGAAAATGGTGAGATGACCTGTAAATAACATACCTTAGAAAGCATCATCAAAAGAATTTATCCTCCCTTGAATTTCGGCCTTCTTTTCTTCACTTTCCCTCTGAAATTCGAATTGATATACTTTGGTTACCTCATTCACCTATAGATATTCAATATTCTCACGTGTGATCTAAAATGAGAGAGTCTTGCCTCTTATTTATACTCTCCATCTTCTAGGTCACTTAACTCATTTCTAGGTCACTTAACCCATTTCTAGGTCACTTAACCTATTTATAGGTCACTTAACCCATTTATAGGTTACTTAACCTATTTTCCTCATTTTTAGGGTTAACCACTTTCCATAATTAGAAAGTTCTCCATTACTTTATCATTTAAATATTCCGCATTGACTTTGTCACCTCACTTTATCATTAAAAAAATCTTCTTTGATTTTGTCACTTCACTTTATTATTTAAATAATCCTTCTTGAATTTGTCACTTTACTTTATTATTTAAATAATAATTTCTTCTTTGCAAGCTCTTTGACTTCTTTGACCTTTTGGGCCTTCAAGCCAACATATGAGGGTCCTCTAACTTCGTAACGCCATAACTCTCAAATCGTGAGGATTTATGTGACGTTCTACATACCACCAGAAGTGGCATGACATGTACTATCCATATATAATAGTATTACCTTCAAATATATTAAAACTCATACCATTATACATGAAACAATCACGAGTCCATTACCCAAACCTTTGTGCTACCAGAATTCGCTACTGACTTTCTTCAAGGGTTGACATCAATGACAACCAACCTTAATCAACATACATGAATGTTAAGACTATACAATTATTACTTGTTGAAGTTCTTATATGAAAATACAATCCAATTGAACCATTCCAAATTCTCGTGGAAGAATAGATTGGGATGTCAATGTTCAAATTCCCCATCTCATAGATCTCTCCATCTAGAGTTCATTTTTAAGAAAAAATTAAGAATGTATCTACCCATATGTGAAATGTTAGAATGTCGTACTTTCCATGTCAAAATAGAGTCGCAAGAAAATTCAAATCCTCTCTAGATAAAATCATCCTAATATCAAGTAAGAGTTGGAACCACCTTCTTCCTTGTTTCCCAAACTATTTGAATTAGTGCAAAAGAACCACCAATCTTGAAATCATTTGAAGCAACATTCACATCATTGAGGGTGAAAAGTCCATTTATTTTGGATCTAAATTTTCCTTTAACAATTATGTATTAGGTCAATCTTTTTCAAGGTTCTTCACCAATCATTGAACTCACTATCTGTTTTCCTGACATGCTTTCTCCATGAACAATTATATTAGTTTATATGAGGCCTTTGCCTTTTTTAGGAAAGGAAAATATGCTCCATGGAACCATTAATGACAAAGCATGGTCCACCACATTTTTAAAGCATAAAAAACCTCTAAGCACTCAAGTTTCTATATGACTAATTTTGGAAGAAAAAATAAACCAATAACGTACATAATAAATTTGTCTTTCTTGAATATTTTTTCTATAGACATGATTTTACTAACAAAATGCATGTCTCTAAATAATGAACTATTAAGTTTTTGTTAAAAATTTAATAGAAACCAAACCTACATAGAAGACTGGGAAACATTTATATCGAAGAAAATTACTATGTATATAGTGATACTACCATTTCTCATGCATTGTTGGGGATGATTCAACAAATACAATTTCCCCTCCACTCTAGTCAACCAATTGTTCTATTTCAAATCACTCACCACTACTTGTTCTACAACATAATAATTATCTAAGAATTATAAAGTACCTTCAACTAAAACTTAGAAGAGATAAATATAAAGAAGATAGCCATCTATAAAATGGTTCTTGATCACCTTACCACTTCTTGGAATATTAATACAACATATTAAACCTTGAGCTTGGACAAGCTCTAGAAGATAACCAAGTGCATAAAAAACAACGAAATAAACTTAAAGGGGGAAAGTGAGTAGCCCTTCCTTATATATTTGTCCAAGATAGTTACATCAAATAAGACATCATTAACCAACACAAAAGAAAATGCATTGTGAAAAAAGGCTTCCACCATCTAAAGAAATCATACTCCAAATCGGGTTATGATAACATATAAAATATGGGGAGTCGATCTACCGTATCATAAACCTAGTCAAATTTAATATTAGAGCAATTCTTTTTCCAAATCCGTTTTTCCCATTCAACAAATATTTAATGGGTTTTCAACATGGTGTCACGAATTGGCCTACCTTGAATGATTTTTTTTTTTGTTTAGGTCTAACAATATGACAAGAAACACACTTCTTTATTAAATTTACAACTTTAGCTAAGATATTATAAGACACAGTGGTCATGAGAGGTAAACTGAGTCAATAAAAACAAGGGTTTGTTCTCGTACACACCAGGGTTTGAATTCTTACAAAAGTGACATGTTTTCCCCTCATCGGAGAACATGCACTCATAAGGGTGATGTTGATTAGGAAAAATCATAAAGTTGTTTTCTTAGCATGGGTGGTCACACACCCTTATAATAAGTGTATGAAAGCACATGCCTCACAATAGGTAGTTAGTGCTCACCACTTAGACAAGGTTTGAATACACATCAAGCAATATAATAGGGCACCATGAGGTAACAATGTATCTATTATATTATCTCTTACGAATGCGATTTATCAAACATTGACTTTGGAATCCATCAAGTTTGTCAGTGTGAAACACCTTGTGCATTGTGCATAGCAACCATCCAAACCTAGGGATTTAACATTTTAATTGTTGTGTATATATTCAAGAAGTTCCTCTATTGAAACATATTAACAAAGAATATCTCACATAGTTTTCCATACCTTGTAAATAACTACTTTTTGACAATCCTCTCATGCAACTTAAAGACTTTATATCACAAGATTTTTTACAAAAATGATTTGGAAGTCTAGCCAAAAATTCTTATTATTTTTATCTAATTCTTTAGTGAGAATACCATGATTATTATTCAACCCGATCATGATATGTTCATGCATATCTTTATTCTCAAGATATTCAAAATAAAATATGGTAGGTTCATGACCTTCTATGATACACTGGAAATGGGAATCAATTTTATTTTCATGGGCATGACATTCCTCTCTCCATGTAATAATGTATTCTTCGTTAATGCTTCTTTTAGAAGTTTCACATCATAGTTGTATTGTTCTCTTCTTTTTATTGATACTTCAAGTCAATACAAACACATGCCTAAGACTTGTGCTTATCCCCAACCATTGCATGGGCCTATGACTTTCACTTAGCCCCAATTAACCACTATTTCAAACATTGATATACAACAAACATGAACACAAATACACATGAGTGCTTTAATATTAGTAAAAAAAATTGTAACCCCACACTTTCACAAACCCAACAATCCCTTTTTAACCTTATGGCTAGATTTGTTTATATACATCATACATTTAATTTATTACAATATAGGGTTATAACATATATAATTTAAATTTAATTTGTGTAATAATAATTTAATTTAGTATGTATATGTTATAACATATATAACAAATATGTTATAACATATAACAAACAGAGACATGTCTACATCCATTAAACCCTCGACATAGAAACCCACAACAGAGAAACCCTCGACAAAGACCTTTGGTCTCTGTCTTTCAAACCCGCGAAAAGAGGCACGAAGACCTCTGCTCTATGTCATCCAAACCCTCGACAGAGAAACCCAAGACCGTACCTACCCTCGACAGAGAACCCGCGAAGAATCTTGGACATATAGTGACAGAGAAACCCAAGACCGTGCCTACCCTCAACAGAGAACCCGCGTGAAAGCTTAGACATATAGCGAAAAGCTTGGAAGCTTGGACAGATAGAGAAAAGAGACACGACGACCTCACCAAATTAGAGCCACAGACCAAAAATGTCTTCCAAATCGGTAATGTTTCTAACCCTAAGCAATTTTAGGATAGAGATGCAATTTTATGATAAATATGTGTAATACCGGTAAAATAGTTATCGGTTCAATAACTTGAAAGAATTTGTCTCCACAAGTGTATCTCATCAATCTACAATCATATAATAAACTAGGTTCAGGTTGTAGTGTTCACCATCTATACATAACACTCTGATCTAAAAACAACCACCAACAAACCCCATCCCAACAAAATCCAGGTTACTCAAAGCACTACCATTGCAAGCCATGATAATTCATTCCTTTGAAACATTATATAACTGAAATGTCTCCATAAGGCTAACACAAATACATTCATATATATTTGCAGAAAAAATTAAAACTTAAAACCCAAACTTAAAATAATGTGAGAATTAAACTATAATACTCGGTTGTGTGATGGTTTACCAATGAAACTATCTCAAAGTATTATTGTAGGTTGATCACTATTAGTAAAACCACCTCAAATTATTATTGAAAATTTAGTAGAGCCAATTTATAAGTCTCTTGGTGAATAAACACCTCTTAGTTTTAGCACTCAAGTCAAACATTTGTGTTATGTAGTGTAGCCTATGGATTGGGGCATTATTCCCATCCACAACTTGGGTTATTGAGTCATATGCACTAACAATGGTAGAAGGCGGATGTAGGGCTTGTGATCCAAGTGGATATTCTAGATGAGAGTGAACTTTCAATTCAAAAACCCAACCTACCCCTACTTGCTGTAATACAAAATCCCTTACCTAGTAGAAACCACAAATTCTTGTATACATCATAGCTTAGCCACTATTCTATGCATTGACATCTTTGGCCTAAATGACCCCTTTGGCCTAAATGATGCATGCATAGACTTCCATGATTTGATAAACCTAAGATGAAATTCCCAATGGGGTTCCTCTTTTATCTTTTTAATATAAATAAGCTTATACCATATTCTTTGACATCCTTCTCATGATTTGTGATTGTATTGGGTTCATGTATGTATCAAATAGGGATTATAATCATTCTAGAGCCATCAAATGAGGCTTCTAAATGCCTTGAACACCATTTCTTATCTCACCACCAAGAAATAGGTCATTACATTTAAAATAATAGGGATTTATTCCTTAGTGGAATCACTATATGAGTAATAGAATTTTCAAAATGCTCACTCTTAATTGTTACAACTTATATACTTACCTTAAGAAATGGATTTTTCTATCGATGATGATGCCAATTATTAACTTCGAAACAACACTACACAATTTCAAGTCCCCAACACCAATTAGGGAAACTCTAGTCTATCTAAGGGGATACCCACTATCTCCATAACATCTCTCATCTAACTTTGGGAAACTATTTCATTATGCTCATCTCTTGATGCAAGTATAAGTACACAACTATGGAGGTTAATATTTTTGGCACAATTAGCTTTTGCAAGCAATGTAATAATTATTTAAGATAATGGAGTATTTCTTAATGAAGTGTGATGTGAAACTAGCGAGAAGTATTGAGAAAATAAAGTGACATGGAAAAGTAGTGTCGTTGGATATATTTTTTCACTCTTAAAGGATATATGCTTGTTATACTTCCCATTTATTGACCTATTTGGGTCTTTTGTGGATTTTAAGAGGTTACATCTCACTAGGTAGTCTTTAGGGGGTCATAAAGAGGTTACATCTCACTAGGTAGTCTTGATAAAACCAACATACATGTTGATTAGGAAAAGTATTGAAAATGGAGTAGAAAGGAAGCTTGTCGTATATGCCAATTGGCATACACAACAACCATTGTGCATGTTGTGTATGCCAATTGGCATACACAACAACCACAATGGTTGGTGTGTATGCCAAGTGGCATACATAGCAGGCCCAATGGGCATACACAACAACCATTGGGCATGTTGTGTATGCCAATTGACATACACAACAGGTCCAATGGGCCTGCTCTATATGCTAATTGACATACACAATAGCCACAATGAATGTTGTGTATGTCAATTGGCATATAGAGCAATCCCATTGGGCCTGTTGTGTATTCCAATTGGAATACACAATAGCCACAATGGCTATTGTGTATGCCAAGTGGCATACACATCAAGCATATGTCAGGTTAGGGTAGGTAGGTAGGTCAAATAAAAGTATGACATATAAATCAATGATAATATTAAATTCATTTTTACCAATTTAATGATTTATTTTTACATGATCAAAGCTCTATTGGTAACTAATTGGACTTATCACCTTGATTGGACATGCATGCAAACTAACTCAACATGCATTTGACATGTATGCATGCAATGCATGGCATGCATGCAACATGCAACTTATGCAACTATGCAACTTATGCAACTTTATGCATCTATGCAACTTATGCAAATTTATGCAACTATGCAACTTATGCAACTATGCAACTTAAAGGATATATTTTTTCACTCTTAAAGGATATATGCTTGTTATACTTCTTAGTTATTGACCTATTTGGGTCTTTCGTGGATTTTAAGAGGTTACATCTCACTAGGTAGTCTTTAGGGGGGTCATAAAGAGGTTACACCTCACTAGGTAGTCTTGATAAAACCAAAAGACATGTTGATTAGGAAAAGTATTGAAAATGGAGTAGAAAGAAAGCTTGTTGTATATGCCAATTGGCATACACACCATCCATTGTGCATGTTGTGTATGCCAATTGGCATATACAACAACCACAACAGTTGTTGTGTATGCCAAGTGGCATACATAGCAAGCCCAATGGGCATACACAACATGTCCAATGGGCCTGCTCTATATGCTAATTGACATACACAATAGCCACAATGAATGTTATGTGTGCCAATTGGCATATAGAGAAATCCCATTGGGCCTATTGTGTATTCCAAGTGGCATACACATCAGGCATATGTCAGGTTAGGGTAGGTAGGTAGGTCAAATAAAAGTATGACATATAAATCAATGATAATATTAAATTCATTTTTACCAATTTAATGATTTGTTTTTACATGATCAAAGCTCTATTGGTAACTAATTGGACATATCACCTTGACTGGACATGCATGTGAACTAACTCAACATGCGCTCGACATGTATGCATGGAATGCATGTCATGCATGCAACATGCAACTTATGCAACTTTATGCATCTATGCAACCTATACAAATTTATGCAATTATGCAACTTCATGCAACTATGCAACTTATGCAACTTTATGCAACTATGAAACTTTTGAAACTGTATGCAACTTTATGGAACTTATGCAACATGAAACTTTATGCAACATGCAACTTATGCAACAATGCAACTTATGCAACTTTATGCAACATGCAACTTATGCAACTACGCAACTTTATGCAACATGCAAATATGCAACTTATGCAACTTTATGCAACTTCTGCAACTTTATGCAACTATGCAACTTATGCAACTTTATGCAACAATGCAACTTATGCAACTTTATGCAACATGCAACTTATGAAAATTTATGCAACTTAATGCGACTATGCAACTTATGCAACTTTATGCAACATGCAACTTATGCAACTATGCAACTTATGCAACTTTATGCAACATGCAACTTATGCAACTATGCAACTATATGCAAGTTTATGCAACTATGGAACTTATGCAACTTTATGCAGCTTATGCAACTTTATGTTTACAGGCCTTCCCATTAAGAGGCTTTTTGGTCTCCAAAATATTAGAGGACCAATCTAGAACAATGTGCCATCTTTTTGTTTCTCTTGAACATGGATCTAACTATGAATGTTGGATTTCGTTACTGGCTCGAGTTCTTGATATGGATTTATCTCTAGTTCCTAGCTTTCTTTTTCCTTCATTACAAAAGTATCAGCATTGACTCTAAGCTCTAAGCAATATTAAGATCCAACTCTTCACTCAGAATTCATTCCCATCTTTAGAGTGCAAGTCTCTTGCATTTTCAGACTTGGATACAATCTATCTTGGAAGTTAACGAATCTAAGTAGAATTATGGTTTTATTGTTCAGTGTGACTCCAACAAACTATGTTATCATGTAGAAATTCCACAAGAGGATGTGTGAATGACCTCCTTCTACTAGGACCAATTTGTTCCTGGCATGGAAACAATTTTCTTATGTTGCACATGCCTACCAACACTTTATCCATTCAACAAATTCACTTGGAGGACCTCCTTAGTGTGTAATCATGGCACCTTGTTTCACACAAAATAGTTGATAAATCCATCACCCTATCTACATCAATTCCCAAGCCTAATGTTGGGACTTTAATGCCTCTTTCTATCCTAACGAATTTCATACACCTCTAATGTTGGGACTTTAATGCCATTCTATAAAAGAGAAGACTCACACCCCAAAGCATACCAATATAACAATAATGGGATCCCAGGTATGATATGAATCAAGCAAACAAGGACCCCAATAAGTTTTTTACATACAATAGAATCAAGTATATTCTCCAAGCAAAACATGGGTTCCCTAGATATTTGCTCGCTAACTTATCTTCTCATTTTTTCGAGTGTTGGTACCACAAACTTATATTTGCACGATAACTTATCTTCTTGTAACGAGTGTAGGTACCACCAAATAGGTATATTTCGTATCTATCTTACTCGAGTGATGATCAAGATATACTAAGAGAGGTTGAAAGTGAGGCGTGTTGTACTAGATCTACCAAATCTAGATCAACTAGATCTGAAAAGGTAAGGGAAATATTCCGTATACAGATGAAATTTTTTATTGCCAAAGGAGGGTCATCTAATTATGATGTTGAGAGCATAGGTGACATTGAGTTTCCCTTGAGGTATAGACATCTAGTGCAATGATGGGAACCTAAGGAGCTACCTGAAGTGGACACAAATTTCTTCATCAGTGGGAGGATGTATCACATTGCTTCTTCGTCCTTACATGGATTGTCGGGGTTATTTTCCATGGATGGCATAAAGGTTGGCTATGACACTGTAACTAAATTGATGGAGTATGTCGGACCATTATACAAATACAATCATTGGTTGATGTTGGTCTGATATAGGCGAAGTATGCGGAGATACGGAATTGCCGCAAACTATATACAACTAGTAGATAACAATCAAAATAAAGGGGAAACTATGTATATTAATGGAAGGCCAAAAGATTCTGGAAACATTGTGGGCTTTATAAATAGTACACGACCAGTGGCAACATCTAAGAAACTGAATTTCATATTTGAGGGATGCAAAGGAAATTGTATATTTGTATGTGCAACAAAAACAATAGTTTTAGGTGAAGAGTTGTTGATCGATTACAACTTAAATCGAATAGATGGAGGGGGTGTGGATATGGGGGTAAATATCTTACATACCATTCAAATCAACCTTTGATCAATCATTGTTATAATTTATCGCTGCAATATTTCATTTTTTTACTGCATATATTTCATTTTTCATTATTTATTTTCTGATATTACTGCAATATTTCATTTTTTTTAATGTTACAATTACTTTCATAACTCTTGTTGATTAATTTGTTGTGTCAACATCTGTCCAGGGTGACCATGAGAAATCACATGCTACATCTGTCTAGGGTGATCGTGGAAATGCACTCGTTGTGCCTCAACAGGTCAATGTTAAATATAGTAACAACTTATGACTACAACAACTAAATTTCTGAAATTTCATTATTTATTTTATGATATTACTACAATATTTCATTTTTTAATGTTACAGGTGAATTTCATAACTTTTGTTGATTGATTTAATGTGTCAACCTCTGTCCAAGGTGACCGTGGAAAATCACTCGCTACATCTGTCCAGGGTGACCGTGGAAATGCACTCGTTGTGCCTCGGCGGGTAAATGTTAAATATAGTAACAACTTATGACTACAACAACTAAATTTTTGAAATTTCATTATTTATTTTATGATATTACTGCAATATTTCATTTTTTAATGTTACAGGTGAATTTCATAACTTTTGTTGATTGATTTATTGTGTCAACTTATGTCCAGGGTGACCATGGAAAATCACCCGCTACATCTGTCGAGTGTGACTGTGGAAATGCACCCGTTGTGCCTCAGCAGGAAATGTCAAATATAGTAACAACTTATGACTACAACAACTAAATTTCTGAAATTTCATTATTTGTTTTCTGATATTACTGCAATATTTCATTTTTTTAATGTTACAGGTGAATTTAATAACTTTTGTTGATTGATTAAATGTGTCAACATCTGTCCAGGGTGACCATGGAAAATCACCCGCTACATCTGTCCAGGGTGACCGTGGAAAGGCACCCGTTGTGCCTCAGCAGGTAAATGTTAAATATAGTAATAAATTATGACTACAATAACTAAATTCCTCAAATGTTAAAGTTCATATCATTAATTTTATTCATCAATGTATTGTGGCATGGTCAACGTGGGAAGGCACCCACTGAGGATATTGATGAGGATGAAATATTTTATTCCACTGACCCAATAGCAACAGTCGCAAAGGACTTGAAGAAGGCAAACATATAATATCTAGGTTTATTTCGCAAAAGACCCCTGATACAGGAGGACAAGGCAAGAATTACAAAGCTACAAAATATAATAACTAATTTTGGGGTAAGTGGCATCTTCACATATTTTTATCAGCTATGACAATTTCATATATGTTTTTTTGTTTTATATTTTCTATATGATCTGATAAAGTAATTTTTTCCGTTTGTAGGAGTTTTTAAACCCCGTGCCCTGGGAATCTGTCGAGCCTGCAACTGCTATAGGTATCATTGATGGTCCAATGCAACAAAAAAGTCGACATAGCAAAGTATAAGTGAGGATTTTTTACCCTCCTGAGGTTACCCTTGAATCCATTGACAAGCGCAATGATGTTGATCGGCATGACACGTCGGAGCATGATGAGTCAGAGCCTGGGACTCCACATGACTCCGGAGATGAACGTATTGTAGATGGAGAGGAAGCTATTCATGGAGCAGAATGAATTAAAAGCACCGGATCACTAGATCGCACCTTTCTGGTGGATGACGCATGTGTTCCGATCAAGAATCAGAAGATTGCAGGTATTTGTTAATTAATTGATTCATTTTTATCATGAAATTGAAATGGACATTTGTTGAGATTATTATAAATTAATGGATAACATGTTTCTGCAGGAAACAATGTTTTCTACATAAACTTGAATGACAAATCATTGGAGTCGTTTGGCCCCACCATTCGCACATGGTGGAATGGCCAAGATAGTGAAAAGAAAGATGAATTGATAGACCACATGGTAAACTTGTTCGACAATACGTTCAACAAGAAAGTGGTTACAAAGTTAGCCGGTGAGAATTTAAAATATACCAGGGCCCAATATAGGGAGAAATTGCAATTAGACCTTAAGCATGAGCGCCCTCCCATGGTTTTGGAGAAAGAGTGGAAGGCCTTTATAGAGGATGCAAAGGAGAACTTGTTTAAAAAACAAGGAAGACATCCACGACCTGGTCAAGCAAGGTACAACACATGTCATCTTATTAGTGAAATATGCTAATTTATGTTTTTCTTTCTTGTTTTAAGTAACAATTCAGATATCTATTTTTTTTCAAAAATTCCATATATAGGCTACGTGACACCTCCAAAGAAACCAAGTCTAGAATGGAAAAGCACAGATAACATAAGCTAGGCCGGGGTAGCTATGGAAAACTAAAATCATGAATCATAAGAATTAAATGATTAACTGTGGTGAATATTTATTTAACAGTAGCGAACAAATATCATTTTTTTTATTGGTAATTTTAATGGTGTTATGCATTGCAGTTAAATATGTTTGACACTGCTTCCACCGAGGAGGACCTAAAGCTTGGTTACAAGCACGGTTTTAAAAGTGTGATTGAATATAGGAGAAGATTGGGGAAAATACCAATCTCCCCAGCCACGCAGGTAAATAAAATGAATAAGGAAACTGCAGAAGCATGCTTGTAAAGTCTATTCATATTTTATTATATCACCTTTAACTAAGTATTTATGTTTGTTTTCAAGAAACAGTGCAACCGCAGCAGTGAATCTAGCGGTATTCAGCAGACACCACTTCATACAAGGGAGCACATGTCCAATGATAGTGGGGAGCAGAGTACCCATTCTGGTATGTATGCTTTAGAATTAGAAATATTTACTATGATTGTAGATATTTATTTCCTGACTTATACTTATATATTATCTTCTTTAAATGGAAGAGCATATAGCTCAAGAGGGTGAACTGCGAGAGGAACCAAGTGGAAAATAAATTAACACACCAACTATCACAGCTACACAGATAGGTAAAGAGCAATATTGTAATGTTAATCAAAATAATGAAATAGTTATTTCAATTATATTTCAACATATCGATATGATCATTTTCATTTTTTCAATTCATGCCTCTGCACAGATGCCTCGACGCCCTTCTCAGTGACGTACCAGAAGTATGGTACATGAGCGCATGGAAACACAGACAATAGAAGGACAGGGTGCAAGAAATACAATGCCAAAGGATGATTATCATACCCCAATCGTCAATTGTTTTAATGTAAAAAAACATAAATCAAAGAAAAAATAGATGTATAAATTCATGACTTGTATTTGGATTTTTATCGATGTTGCTAGTATGAAACATTGTTTATATGAATTACAACATTATGCTTCAATGTTTATATGTTCATATGTTTTGATGACTATCCTAGTTATGCATGAATGTCTATATGTTTTCTATATAAAAAAAATCATTTGTTGGGTATGGGGAATTGAGAGCGATGTGAGGGGGGGAGGAGGGGCCATATGAGCTTCCACCTTCACGTGGTTGGCCCTATTCAGTAGAGAATAATCTATTCCCGAAACAAAGAGAATCTCATTAAGGTATGTGACCACTTAATTTTTTTCTAGAGTATTTTACATAACTAAATGCATATTTATTTACTCATATAAAGAATTTGTCTTTTATGATTCAAGCAGGTCTTGGTGATGGAAATGCATCTCGTGGAAAACTCTTATCAATTTGTATGGGCTAATGGATCTAGCGAAAGGACAATGATAAGGTAAGGGTTTTGACGTGTTTTTTAAAGTATATAACTCAATGTAGAACTTATGGAGACATAGAAATGTAAAAATACAATTTTGATTATTGTTAAGAT
>JZKD02S0100025.1:165794-184738 GCA_000966675.3 Picea glauca
AGAATATAATCCACCCTTCTAAGAATTAAAGCATCCAAGCAACCATTCCCATGAGAGACCATGTGGTTGTATGACTATAGGACTCCCAACTCTACCTACATGCTCTCTACCCCTTGTGCAACTCCATATGGTCGTGGAACCTTGTGCCCTAATGTGACATTCTCCCTATGTGGATCTCTCTCCTCGTGCCCTTGAGTGGATCCAAAATTCAACTCATAGGTTATGTTGAAGGTTGATCCTTCTTCCCTAATAAGATAATGGCTCGTTGTGTGTTGGACGAAAGGGTAGGCACCTCCATTTTGGGATGTCTTCTTCACTCTAGGTTGTGGCCCAAGTTTCTTGTTAGGTGTAGTTTGCAGGTTGTTGCACCTGGTTTGGGATTTCCAACAATAAGATTTGTTATTCTTCTGCCTATTAGATTGAAAATCCTTTGCTTTCACAGAGGAAGTTGCTACATGCCAATGCTCAAAAAGACTCTACAACAAAAACCAATATGTTCATAGTCTAGTCAATGTGTTCCATGATTTCTTTGGTTTTTTCTCTATCTTCTTCTTCCTCTATTGCATAAAGTTCTTCAAAGTGTTGCCTAGTTGCTTCTTTCACTTCTTTGAAATCTTCTATCTTCTACCCTCTTTCTAAGTACATTATTTTAATTATATTCCTATGCCCCCATGCTTTAGTGTTCTTGTGAAAGAAAGAAGTGTTTCTATCTCCTGCTTTCTCCAAAGTATCCTCTACAAGAGCCAGAACTTCCTCCTTTTGAAGCCAGAGAGGGTTGAATCTAAAAGGAATGGGCCCAAAATTTTCTAAGGGTTCAAAGGTTAGACCAATAGGATTATGATCGAAGACAACAAAAGGTATAATTTTAGAAGAGATAATATAATTAGAGATTAAAAATCACTATGAATGAGAAACCTATCCAAACAAGATGCAATGAAACTAGGATTCACTCTTTTGTTACTCCAAGTATACTTTCCTTTGGTTGGTTTTACATCTGAAATATCCCAAACAGAAATTAAGTCCTCTAGTCTTTCTCTCATGGGGTCATGAACTCTAGATAAGCTAGCTATCATTTAAGAGAAACTGACTACTGCATGTCTAAAGGTGTGGGATTCCTTTCTTACATATTTTACAGTTCACTATACATATTTATGTCTATTGTGAAAACTGCATGTGTCCACTTTTTCAATTGTACTCCTTGGCACAGAAGCAAACAACTACAAATCAGTTCAGTTGATGTGTGTGATAGAGAACTCTCATTATAGATCATTTGAATATCATTCCACACAATTTTTCTCTCCCAATAGTAGATCGGGCCCAAGTCACATATCCTCCTTTACTCTATTTGCACAAATGACGTCTATTAGGCACTTCATAATCCTTTAGAAAATGTAGCGGATAGAAAATCTATTCTTGGTAAGATAATTGACATGAAATCCCATTATAGAACTGTGTGAAAATTTTTAATGAGACAAAGAGTTCATTTAATTAGAGAAGGGCTTGTTACCAAATATGATAAGCATGGAGGCTTCAGTTATCAGCTATGGGTGTCTTATGCATCTCTATACCAAAGGTGATAGGATTCTAAAGAAATGGAGATGAGTAAGGGAATGGAGGATTATGGTATAAAACACAACACAAATATGTATTCAATGTTGATTCATGCTTGAATATATCTCCACCTCACCTACAATTTTCATGAATGAGTTTCAAATTATTGGATTCATTAGCCAAATGCCTAGCACGTATTCTGTCATATCATTAATGCCTAAAGACCTCCATACATATTATATGTTTGTGATACTTGTGTTAGTCTTTAAATAGTAGCGACTTCCATTCTCATTACCATTTGAAGTTATCTATCCTTCTTTAATATTCCTCTTCATCTTTCATTTTATCATTTTATGTTGCAACCATTTATAAACAAGTTATAATATTTACTATACTTTTGTATATTTTAATGAAAGAAACTATCTACACATTTGTAAACAAGCTAGGATATTTGTTATCATTTTGTATTTTGTCATGAATGTTTCTGAAATATTTGTAATATGATTAAAGAATTCTAAGTATAGCCATATGTGGTTTTTGATATTTATTATCAATCTACTTTTTGCAAAGAATACCTTTCATGCTTGAATATATATCGGATATCCACCTCACCAATAGGTTTTCTGAATGAGTTTTGTTATCCCCAAATCCTAGGGATAACTAAGGAGATGATGTCTCGAGGCCCTCAGGTTGCATACATGGAGTACCGAGAGACAACTTGACCAGCAGTGTCCACTTGTACAGACAGAGATCCACTTCACCACCATAGTTCCAAGTTCATCGTGAGGGTATCCACCACATCAGTTGGCTTCTGGAAGACATTGAGTCTTGCTCCATTAGGTACAAGTTAGGTATTATGGTGAGTGTCATTTCAATATTTGAGGAATTTGAGTTTGTTGTATCTTAAATTGTTTTTTATTATGTAGTGTTTGCTTGGAAATTATGTTTTTTCCCTTGTTTCACTTTCGTGGTTGGCATTGTGCTCTAGTAAGTGGGTCACCCTTAGGGATAGGTGTGCTACTAGGAGGTCCTCTTGATGAGTCATCGTGCCATTACCATCCATAATTGTCACTTTCCATACTTCATCCCCTCATCTCCTTACCTTTTGGGATTGTTGGGTGTACTGACCTAAGAAGGGATTGTTCCTCATTTCATGGGAAGAAGGGGATGAAAGCCTAGAGGGAAGGTAGCTAGAAAAAGATAAAATCCTATTATGAACCTTCCAAATGCTCTCCCAAAGAGGTCTTGAGAGCAATGAAATGCTTCTCCTGGAAAATCAAATACCTTCAAAAGCAAACACATAATTATGAATGTCCCACTTGTTGAGGGGTTTACACAAGGTGCGTTACAAGATAGACTATACCCCCATGGAACCATGTGTAATTCTCCCTTCAAGTGACACTTTGGTACTACTCCCCAAGCTAATCGATTCATCATAGGGAGTACCAAGTGTTTGGACCTTAATAAATTAATGACAATAAATTGTCTTGGAAAAAGGTTGCATTGAAAATGAACGTGCAACACACCCTCTACAAAGGCACCCATAAATCAGACACTACAACCCCTTGTATTTCATGAACCCCATGCCCAAAAGTCTTTCACTTATCCATGTCACTCCATCCACATGAACTAGAGAGGGTTCCACTTGGGAAAAACTCTTAAAATTGAGGTATGATTCACCAAATAGGTCGCTTTGTCAACCCTCCCATACCTAAACTTGGAAAATTGCATAGGATCTTTGAGCACTTGTTTATCTTGATGAGGTAGTTTTTTATATACATGCTTAGATGGATCTTTTATTGATTTGGTTTACTCATCATGATGCATTTGTATTGAGATCCTTGGAGGGCGTATTCATTGTATTTTTAGGACCTTGTTTGGTGGACATATTTGGAAGAACAAGCCTAGCTTGGGCTTCCTTGGGGCTTGAATCCTACAGGTTGGATACCAGGGCCCACACACCAGATGATGATGACATTTCTTTGGAGGCCTAAGAGACACCTTGGAGGATCTCACCTATCCCCTACAATCCAAACAACTTGCCTTTGGAGGCCAAAATGTCACCTTTGAGGGCTTGACGTCACCCTAGGGCTAGGGTTTGGTGGTGATTGAAGACACTTGGCACATTTTGAAGGAGGGATCTCTTGGATCATGGAGCAAAGGCTTGGATTGAAGAAACTTGGCCTTTGGAGGCCTAGTGCGCTCATATCCAACTCAACGAATTGACCTAAAGTTCCAAAACGTTTCCCCAAGAGGTTGACGTCGTGTTTCTAGGGCTTATCTTATGTGCAAATTATAATTTAAAAAATGTTATTTTGGAAAAGGGGCAAGAAAACATAGCTTTATAAAGAGCCCTACATTATACATGAACCAGTTAGAGCCATCGCCTATAACATGTGCAAAATTCAACTCAATGATAAATCCTAGGAAGGAAACCCCTTTAGAATATATGGATCCTAATCAATGGCATCAAAAAAGAAGCCCAAGAAGTATATATCCACTTACGAAGATTGTTCGGTGATGTACATAAGCCATTAAGGCTAGAGACTAGTGAGTGCTTTAGATTATAGTCTTCTCCCTTCTTGGCCCATATAGGACCGTGTTTCAAAACCATAACCAAGGTTTCCTTATCCACACAAAAGGATGTGATAGGAGATTTCTTAGAAAGCATGGGAAAACTATCAATGTTTTTTAAAAAAACCTACAGAAGGTGTGGAAATAGCGACATAAGTTTGTTGCAAGTATGGCATCTGCGTCGCAAGCCATTGGTGGGTTTTTTTACTTTGCCACTCTTTTTCATCACTATTGCCATGCTTTTTCGTCGCTACTTTCCACTCTTTTTCGTTGCAAGTATGGCATCTGTGTCGCAAGCCATTGGTGGGTTTTTTTACCCTACCATGCTTTTCCGTCATTATTGCCACTCTTTTTCGTCACTATTTGCCACTCTTTTTCATCGCAAGTATGGCATCTGTGTCGCAAGCCATTGGTGGGTTTTTTACTCTGGCACGCTTTTTCGTCGCTATTGCCACGATTTTTTCATCGCAAGAAGGTATACGTCTCTTTAGGATTATGACACGTGGTGACCTAATTTCATCGTTGTTTCCACAAATACCGAGTGTGTGGATATAGCGTAGAAAAAAGTTCCACGAAAAATACAGTTTGCCTTCGTGGAAAGTGCGACGGATATGTGTGGCAATAGAAACAAAAAACTGTGGAAAATTTGGTCATATGTAGTAGTGACAGAAAGAGGTGAAATAAAGGAGAGGTTAAATCAACTAATGGAAATGGAAGAGGGCATGATTCTGGCAGTAATTCACCAGGAAGTACAGAAAGAAAGAGACAAAGACTAGCATTACATACATATTAAAAATAAGAGTTTTAAAGAGGGAGACCTAGTTCTGCGTTATACAACAAATTTTTCCAACACCCTAGTAAGTTTAGAATGCATTGGGTAGGGCCATATGAAGTAAAGACTATCACAGATGGGGGATATGTGCAAATAAAATACTTGGGAGGAACATAACTAAAAGGAATGATCAACGGTAGTCAACTGAAACTGTACAGGGATAGTCAACCTACTAACCCTTAAAACTTACATTGTAGTAGGAAAGGCATGTATATAGTGTATTATAGCAGATATTAGGACAGAAAAAGGATAAAAAAAATAAAAAGGGGGAAAAGAAGAAAAAAGGAATACAAAAATTGGAAAAGAAGAAAAACACAAAAAGAGGCAAAAGTTGACTTAACCGCAGGAAAGTGCGAAAAAAGTTTGCGCGCAGCAATTACCATGACAAACATCTAAAGACAACATGTAGGGAAAATTACACTCGACACAAATGCATGAAAAAAGTGAAAAACAATTATGACGAGGTGTATAAAGTGCACAAAGCACATGTTCGTTCAACACTTAGTATTTTTTAGCATCGAGCAAGATACAAAGTGTGTTCCCTAGCTAGAACTTTATGAAGAACCAAGCGAGTGTGTGAATTGGAGAAAATATGACCCCACCAAAGTTCGGTGCTCCAGGCCAATATGTGCGAGTTACCCGACAAGGCCAAAGGCATAAGGAAATAATGAGACAACCTGAGAACATGGTAGAAATGGAATATGTCACCACTTCAGACACAAAATCGAGAAAACTCATATCGACGGTTCCCCCAATAACCTAAAGACATCCTTCAATGTGATCGATCGTTCTCCTGGAATCCCTACAACTTTATAATTACCTTATTTTATGTTTCTTCTAGGTCGATAATTATAATGCAAGGAGCTGAAAAAATAGTCATGTATATGTAGAAAAACTACAACAGAAGATTGCAATGCATTCCCTTGTCCAATTCGATGATGAACATTGATAATTGCAAACCATGAAAAAATAAAAATAAGAGACTATTCAGTTAGTTATTACCTTTGTGATTGGAGATATTCATTCCCTGAAATTCAGATGGAAAAACTATGTGCTTCTTTTGTATGGGACCAAATCCCAAGTCCTTAGTCTAATTAATACTATCAATTTTCGGTCAATGAAAACACCCTTTCTTGATCCAATTTTTTTGGTCGTGGAAGACAAAATTTTCAGCTTGTCTTCTTCACCATCGTATACTTTTGTAGACTCCAGCCATAGCCATCACATCCATTAGCGATGCAAATAATTCTAGTTGAAGAATATACACACGAAGTAAAGTGGTGCCTAATCATGTGGATCCATTTGGAAAATTCACTAATATTATAAGATATTTGCATGGGCTACACTTTGCATTGGAACATAAAACCCACAACGTGTACCAAAATGTTTTCCCTATCCAACACATGTCATGGAACAACTTAAGAACAATCAATAACTTTATTTTTGGTATTGAGTACTTATTAGTTTTGTTATTGTAACACTACAATAAAAGATAGGTACACAAATAGATTTAATGAGTAAAATTCATTTGTGTGTGACATGACATTAAGGTTATAGTTAAATAAAAGGATATGCAAACTTAGTACCAACACGTATGGTAAGAATGAAATGGTTAATGACCTATCAATTGAATATAAGTGATACATGAGTATTCTCATTGGGAGGCGGTTTGTTTTAAGGATATCAATAATGTTGATAGTCATAGTTATCTATCTCAGTGCATTACAGTAACATAAAGAGAGAAGTTGAAGAGGATTGATCTTTTATCTTTCATGGTGGAATATGCCAATCCTTAATACTTCATTTTGGAAAGTTGGTTGTCATTGATTTCAACCCTAGAAGAAGTCTAGAATCCCCAGAAGCCCCTAGAAGTAATGGGTGTATTTGAAGAAGTCTCCTAAGTGGTCCCTTTATGACATATCTTTAATCATGGTCCCCTTATGGCATAGCTTTAAGTATGACCCTGAAGGTGTGGTCATGAAGCCTGAAGTTGATTGGAGAACAAGAGTGTGAAGGACATTGTAATTGAATAAAAAAAAACCACCATATATTGATAATACTCATCATGAAATTTCCAATGGTAGGTTTCACGTTGCGTGGTTTCTCACGGTTGAGAAGTTATGGAATCTTAAAAATGAAAGCCCCAAAGTATGGTCAAAGAAGTTACAAGTTGGCCCTAAAGTCAAGTAAAGGAGGTACTTGGAAAAGTATAAATACACATTAAGAGCCTCTCATTTTCATTATTCAATCTTTTGATATTTTAGCACAAGCTTGGAAAATAATTTCAAAGTGAAGATGACGTGAAGAAGGGTGAAATTCCAAGGGAATATGAAGTCTTGTGATGATGTGTTCTAAGGTATTATTCTTAAAGGTCATCTTACCATTTTTTTATAACTTTTTTTCTAGGATGATTCATATAGTGAAACTTGGAGGATGTTGAGAAGACATATAAAGGTACCTGTGGTAAAAGTTCTAGCTTCTAGTTCATTTTACTTTTGGAGATACACTATATGGAATATAGGGTTTTTGACTAGTCTTGTAACTAGTCTCGAACATGTATTCAAGGTAAAACATTCATAACTTCTTCATAGATGATACAAATTATGTGATATCAATTGAATTGGAAAGAGTACAGTGTGGAGTATTATTTGTGTGAGTTTCAAGATCATATATCAAATATTGAGTGCATGGCATGTTGTACAAGTTCACTCTCCAGAATAGGCCAAAATGTAGGATTGTATGCCATTTTCACTATATCTCCTTTTGGTGATGAATCAAGGAGAGAAACTCGGAGGAATTTCAGAGAAGATATCAAAGTAGGTTGGTTACAAGTTTCAGACCTTTATTCATTACAGGTACAAATTTACACTTGTTGGAAGTTAGGGTTTGTGGCTAACCCAAAAACTAGTCTCAAACAAGTGTTCAAGATAAATTTAAGAAGTGGTGTTGGGGTTTATATGTGGACCCAGTTTCTATGTGGACCCAATTTCTAAGTGGACCCAATTTGATGATGTTGAAGTTGAGGAAGGTATGATGAGCATAGATCTTATGCACCAGGTTGTTACATGATTAAAGTTATGTCTTTATATGTGTTTTTTAGGGTTATATCTTGATGTTATGGTATATGCTTGAGGCATATCTTGGAGAGTCTTTGACACATTTATAGAGACATATGTTGGTGATTTTGGGTATATTATTTGAGTTATATATTTGATACATGGTTTATGGCTTATCATGGATGTTTCGGCTCTTTCTTGAGGTATATCTTTGGCACATGGTTTGAAGCATATCTTGGTGATGTTGGGCATATGTTATGAGATATGTTCTTGGTGACCTTGGAATATGGTTTATTGGAATGGATCTGGTTTTGATGATTATGATGTATCAGTATTAGTGATAGTTAGAGTGGCAGTTTGATTATCAGTGCTAGTGACAGGTTGATTATCAGTGATAGTGACAGGTTGATTATCAGTGGTAGTGACAAGTTGAGTCTCCATTTATATTTCAGGGAGGAATGAAAGGGCAAGGAAAGGGGGGTGTAGCCTCCTTCCGGTTGGAGCCGAAGAATACAGAGTTGGAGCTTCCTTCAGGTTGTAGCTTGTAAATCAGGTGGTTGGAGCCTCCTTCTAGTTGATGCTGGAGAGTACAAGGAGTCAGAGATTCCTTCAAGTTGGAGCCTATAAATCAGGGGGTTGGAGCCTCCTTCCAATTGGATCTAGAGAATCTATGGAGTTGTAGCTTACTTTAGGTTGGAGATTGTAAAATATGGGGTTGGTGCCTCCTTCCAGTTGGTTCTGGATAATTTTGGAAGTTGGTGCTTCCTATGAATGCATTATTTTGATATATAAGAAAGCATTCCATGGTTTTCTCCCATTTGGGTTTCCATGTAAAATTCTTGTGTATTTTTATGCATTGTTGAATGTTATTGTTCATAAAAAATTTAATGCAATCACAAGTGATAAATTTTTGATAAGTTGATGGTTACATGTTCTGATTAAAAGTGGAAAAAAGTGTTCAATATTGATTCACCACCCCCCCCCCTCGCGCATACACGCGCGCTTAGTATTGGTGAATATTCCAACACTTTAAGTTTAATTGTTATCGCATCGAAAGGTAAAGTTTTCCCATGTTCTACAACCCTTGTAATTCTTTTTCTTTTTATTTTTATAGAAATTTGTAAATGATTATTTATTTTCAATGTTAAAGTAAAGGACTGCCCACATTCTGTAACCTCGACAATTTATTTTTTCTTTTCATTTTTACAGCAAAGCATGATAGTATATGTATAGAGTGTAATTTATAGTCAGTATGATATAGAAATTCTACTCATCATTTCCAGTCAACTTCTTGTAAAATGAATGACCTCTGGACAAGCCTTAAGTATCCACAACTAACAAAGGACAAACTTCCAAATTAGGTCATAATATATATCCACATTTTATGCTCAATATTATTTATATATCCACATAGAACTACTAGGCGATGAAGATCCAAATTAGTTTGTAATATTTTCCCCAAAGGAAGCGAGGCGTTAGACAAACCAATTTGGGAGTTGGGGAAAGAGCAGAAAGAATAACACTTCTCTTTAAAATACGATGATGATTAGCTTACTAAATTTACAAAAATTTAAAATATTTCAATATACAGTCTAATACACACCAATGATATGCACATGTATTTTAGGTGTATACTCAAATGAATATTGTTATGAAACACAATCAATTCAAATGTTTCTGCATTTTTAAGAACTTGTAGACAAAAGCTCAAAACAAGCCCATAGTTAATTGATATCCCAGTATTAGAATAACCAAATAACTCATATGTCCAATCGATCAAAGTATTATTGTTTTCTAATGTCACGATATTAGAATAATGAGATAAATCACGTGTCCCATTTATCAAATAGTTAATGCTTGTATTTACAAATATTATACATATATGAAATAGTGATCAATTAAAATATTAATGAATAGAATGTTTTCTCTAAAACATTATTATTAGAAGACAAAATCATATAGTCTTTAAGAATATCATTGACTACAACAATTTATATGAGAAGCTATTTACTGGCATAGCCCTCGTACACTGAACTAAAATTTGAATATTTTGTGTGTCATCAACTGAATGTTGAAAGCTATATATCTATGCATCTATGTTCAGAAAAAAAAAAAGATAATGGCATGGACTTGAATGACTGTAATTTAAATTTGACAGAACATGACTGTGAGTTTGGAAAAACAATAAACTAAATTTAACTTTATATAACAACCCTAGATTGCTTGGAACAACTAAAAATTTAAGAACTTGAATTTATTTTTCTGAACACAATTTTTTCCAAATCCTTTTTAAATATCATCGTGAATTACTTTATTTGAACACATTTTTTTCCACATCACTTTTAAATCCTTTCGAATCGACTCCGTGTTGTTGGGGATTGGGTGTAACCTGGTATGAAACAAATAACATAATCTGCAAAATAATCGAAGAGGAACAACTTCATAGAAGATCGGTGGTGTTTAAAGACACTGTTACAACACTTAAGCATAGTGCATTGTGATAAAAAAAATCACAATGCATATTGGACATAATATCTTTCATTTTTTAACTATATGATAATGACCCATCGGGTCCTCTATTTATAGTCTCAAGATATAACCAACTTCCTTGAAATCGGGAAGACATTGTCCACATAAAATTGTGAATGGTTAGAGTTGACTCCATAAAATACACATTGTCTATTCGGCTTGTCAAAGTTGCTCAACCCGACTATCTATGTGTCCAACTCATAGTCGATTACTCAGACAGTCAATCAATCGATCGTTTGTCTTCAACTACTAGATGATTGTTCGATCGACAGGCCAGTCAACTACTCAATCGAATTATGTTGACTTCCGATCAATCTCTTGATCGATTATTTCTAGTTTTTGGTCGACCGCTTGACCGACTGATTCCAAGAGAACTGTGATGAACCATCATAACCTAAGGTTCCAACTCCCCCCCATCAACACATGGATCCAAAGATTCATGAGATGAAATTAAGTTAGCAAAGTACCTCCCCATAATTGTATCTTCCTGAAGCCCAAGCATAGTACGGAGATTGATAAACTTAGATTCAGACAAGGTTTCGGTAAATATATCAGCAATATGATCATTTGTGTTGTAGTAGACAAGAGTGACAACTTTCTCTTGAACTAATTGTCTTAAATAGTGAGCATGGAGCTCGACATGCTTCATTTTAATGTGTGCAATAGGATTGTTAGCAACTTGAATCTCATTATGATTATCACAATAAAGTGTAGTCTAGGTATGTACAGGAAACCCAAGTTCACCCAAGAGTTGGCGAATCCATATTTCCTATGTTCCTGGATGAATGGTACCACAATATTCTTCTTATGTAGTCGACAAAGAGACCGCCTCTTGTTTCTTGCACAACCAAACCAATGGTCTGGTGCTAAAGAGAAAGACATATCCATAGGTGGAATTTTGATCATCACTGTCGTCTACCCAGTCAAAGTCGGTGAAGCTGACTAATGAATCTGAACTTTGACAATATTTGAGACTAAGATGAGTGGTACGCTTGAGATAACAAACAAACATTTTGATATATTTCCAGTGGATTTATATGGGATCCTACATAAAATGATAAACCACACTAACAACAAAATAAATGCCAGGTCGACTGTGAGTGAGATAAATAATATTGTCGATCGATTGTCAATATAGAGTAGCATTGATTTTGGGAGATTGACAAGTTTTACTCAACTTAACTCCAGATTGAAAAGGGTATCATAGGGATTACATATGTCATCTTAAAACATGTCAAGAGAACCATTGCATATTTATATTTATAAATGAATAAACCATCATACAATGGTAATACCTGAAGACCCAAAAAATAGTGCAGAATACCAAGATCTATCATGGAAAAGGAGACAACAAATTGTTTGTTCAATATAAGAATGAGATCAATTTTATTTCCAATTATGACAAGTTCAACAACATATACAACAACAATAAAGGTATTTCCATGAATATGGAGTGCATATAAACTGTGATGATATTCACAATGTTTGAAACCACGATGAAGAAAGAAACAATCAATATTATCATACAAAGCTCTAGGATCTTGCTTCAAAAAATAAACGGTCTTATGAAGAAGAAAAACAAGAGTAGAATCTATCAATAAACCAAGAGTTTGTTCCATGAAAATTTCTTCAAATAAGTCACCGTGAAGGAAAGCACTTTTCACATCCATTTGGTGGATCTACCATCCAAAACAAGTAATAAGGGAAAGAATCAGTCAGACATAATTCATCTTTTCAATAGGGGAAAAGCTCTCAGTTTAGTCGATTCCTTCATGTTGATAAAAGTATTTAACAACCAAGCAATATTTATGACACTCAACAACACCTTCAGAGGTAAATTTTGTCTTGTAGACCCATCGACACTTCACAATGTTATTCCCTTGGGGTTGAGGAACTAAATCCCAAGTATGATTATTAAGAAGAGAATCCATCTCAATGTGCATAACCTGCTCCCATTCAGGTTGTCCTTGTGTATCTGAGTAGGTAATAGGATCACAAGTTTCAAGAACATAGGTCATCAAAGCAATGTTGGCATGTTGCTTCTAACTGTGAGTTTGTCGGCCCAAAGAAATATCACCTACATCAGAACCAACGAATTCAATTGTCTTACCATCCCATCTAAGTATACAAGAAAGGGGTGAACTATTATCCACTGCAAAAGGTTGATCAGAAAATGGAACATTTTTAGTTGAAGGAGATGGAGGACCAGTCAAAACAGAAATTGACTATCCGGTCAACTCAATAATCGAGGTTGACAGTCCAGTCGAAAAAAGAATTTTGACTGTCCATTTGAAGGATCAAAAAATGGAATAGGAGAGCCATTGTCATAAATGACATGAAAGGAACCATCATGTAGTAAACCGGAGGAATCATTCAACAACTTAATGCCTAAAGACTTATAATCAAACTACACATTTCTTATGATAATGATCTATCGTTTGACTAGGTCAAACAATCGATAGGTTTTAGACTCTTTAGAGTAGCCCATTATGATGCAAGCATAATTCTTTGCATCCAATTTCATTCTACAATCATTTGAAATATGAGCCTAAAAAAAAATCCAAATACATAGAGGTGGTCGACAAAGGGATTTCTTCCACATCATCATTCGATTGTGGTCACAAAATTGACATCTCGAGTCGAAATGCGATTCAAAAAATAATTTGCACAATAAACAACTTCATCCCAAAAGTGAGGAGGCAAGTCTTTGGCCTGCAAAATACATCTATCCATTGAGACTATTGTTTGGTTTTTGTGTTATGCAGTGCCATTTTGTTGAGGATAATCAGGAATCAATCATTGCCAGTCAATACCATATCAAACAAGGTATTCTTCAAAAGGTGTGTTCACATACTCACCACCACTATATGATCTCATACACTTGATAGGTCGACCACGTTGATTTTCAACAAAGACCCTAGATTCTTTGAACTTTTCAAAGACATGATTCTTATTTTTCAGAAAATAAACCCAAGTGAATCAAGAGAGATAATCAATAAAGGTCAAAATATACCTTGCACCTTCTAAGGAAGGTAGATTGATGCAACGAAAATCATTGTGAACTGTCTCCAAGAGGTTCTTTGTTTTCCATGCTTTTCCAAAGTCAAAAGGTGCCTAATGATGCTTACCCAATACACATCCTCTACAAACTTCGTTAGGGGGGGAAACTTTAGGTAGACCAACAACCATATTTTGTGTTTCCATCAACTATCAACTTCAAAAATTGAGGTGCTTGAGTCATTCATTCCAAATTTGACTTCGTTCATCAATGTGACCAATGAGAGTAGTTGGTTCAAATTCAGGTCGATTCAAGTTGTAAAACTTGTATAAATTGTTCTTTGGGTTGAGAAACCCTCCAGTGACAATCAAATGACCATTTTGTATATCTCGAACAAAGAATCGATTTGGCTAGAACTCCACAATATCGCATGTTTGTGTCAACTGATAAACATAAAACAAATTTGCACTGAGATTTGGCACATGATAGACATCAACAATCTTTCCATGTCAACGGGAAACATCACCACGACCATAAATGTCAAGAAAAAAATCATCAACAACATAGATATTTTGCTCCATAGCTTTATCCAAGGATGTGAACAAGGAAGCATCCTTAACAATATGATGAATGCATCTAGAGTCGACTACTCATTCATTTTGTGTAGAATGAGAAAGCAATGCTTGAGAAGTTTCGACTTGGAAGGTGAAATTATCATTAGGTAAAAAAAAACCAACATGTCTCCTTCAAGTCGCTTGACCTTATCCTCTAATTCATATCTCTTCTTGTAGCAGTCTCTCTCCATATGTCCATTCTTTCCATAGTACTAACATGTATTCTTCTTTAGATTATTGTGGGGTGAATTAATCCTCCCTTTAGTTTTTTGGATGAGGAATTTTGATCTGTGTATAGGGGTATCAAAATGTCCTATTTCCTTATGATTCACCTTTCCCTTTCCCTTGAGCAAGTGAGCTTGATGTTTACCACCAAGATCCCATTCATCTATCAATCTATGTTTATCATTAATGATTAAGTCACAAAAAAATTCAAAGGTATAATCCTTACCATCTTCATTTTATGCCAACCAATTGGTTCTAAATGTCAACATGAACATGTCGAATGGTGTTCTCAAATTCATCGGGACTAGCTTGATGAGTTGTCCATCTTTCTTCTGATAATTCTTTCCACATTCACCCAATTTCAATTGTATCTCTTTCACACGCACCAAATAGTCCTCAATTATGTTGAAGGAATGAGGATCGAGAGAGATCAACTCTTTCTCTAACTGCATGGCATGTATTTCATCAACTTTGTTGAAAAAATAATTTGGTTTCCTCTATACTTGATGGGGGCAGTCGATTCTGCTAGTATGGAACTAAATCTCCTACGAGATATAGGTCGTGATGAACCGCACAGCCTCATCATTCTTTCCATCGACAACAAACTTCATCTAATCATATATCAGATATGGAATCATAGTCTTCGTATACTTCCAAATTCCTTTACTCTTCAACAAGGGTTCCATATCTGGTGCCCAGATAGCAAGATTTGATCCATTCATAATAACATGATCGATATTCGAATCCATCTTCGAGAACTAACATATATGAAATGTTTCCACAGGTTACAATCAACAAATCATTGACCCAGAGTCAATCACAAACAGACTTGTCTCAACAATATTTGCATACAACATGTAAGGTTTAAACTAGTTGCTATGATACCATGTTGGGGATTGGGTGTAACCAGGTATGAAAAAAATAATAGAATCTGCAAAATAATCGAAGAGGAATAACTTCACAAAATATCAGTAGTGTCTAAATACATCGTTACAACACTTAAGCACAATGCATTGTGATTAGAACATCACAATGCATATGATAATGACCCATTGAGTCTTGCATATTTTAGCTATATGATAATGACCCATCAAGTCCTCTATTAATAGCCTCAATATCTAACCAAATTCCTTGAAATCAAAAAGATCTTGTCCACATATAATCGTCGATGACTAGAGTTGACTCAGTCAAATCCATGTTTTCTAGTCAGCTCGTAGTCGATTGCTCAGCTATCCGATATATTGACTAATTGTTTTCTACTACTAGTCGATTATCTGATCGACAAGTTAGTTGACTACTCAACCCACTGGTGTTTACTTCTGGTTGATCTCCTCACCGACTATTTCCAGCTATTCGTTAACCGCCCGACTAACTGATTCTAGGACAAGTGTGATAAACCATTAGAACCTAAGGTTCCAACATGTGCTTACTCTCACTTGCAGTGGTTGAAGTCTAATCCTCGACCTCCACAAACATAAATACCTATGAATATATTTATGATTACGGACTTTAAAATTCACCTTACATTTTTTATTTCCAAGTTATAAACTCCATTTCAATTTCATTCTTCCAGAATCACTAAGATTATGGACTCCACAAGTCGTCACCCCGATTCACATCTTTAAAATTTCCACTTTAATAAATCTTCAAAATTATCAAGGGAAAGAATATGTCGTACAATATTTTTTTGGCAATCAAATAACACAAAAATATCAAAGAGTAAGTGTAAAAATCATGCATATCTTCTTCATTAATCATCAAATCAAATCCCACAACCTCATTTCCAAACCCGAACGACAAAATTACATTAACTCTTCATATGAACCCCTATAATACCCCTAAAATAAAATAGAAAATTATGTTTAGTTCTAACCCTTAAAATTTCAAAATTTCATTATTTTCTTAAAATGATATACATTTCATCATTTCTTTAAAACGATATAAAAAGTGTCCTATAAAATTTTGTTTTTAAAAATTTAAAAATTTGATTATTAAAAATTATATCCATATATACCAAAAACGAAGCTTAAATATTTTTTTGAAGGCGATGCAATAGGATTTAGTCAATAATTCATAAATACTTAGGTCAGGCATTCACTTTATTCAGCCATGTGTTCATGTCTCGTTACGCTAAGTTTTTTTGTTGCCACTTTTAATAAGAGATCAAGCCCGTGGTCAAATCTGAAGCACACACAGGAAAAAACAATAGTGAACTAGAATGCAATTCAGGGCCAAGAAAATAGCAAGACTTGGCATAACGAGACCAAATGCAGTGAATTATTGACCATGCAGTTAACGTTTGGACTGTGAATTATTGACCAAATGCCATTGCATCACCCTTGAAATTTTTTTTAATATAATTTCAAGGGTGATGCAATGGCATATGAATATAATGAATATAATTTTTAATAATGTCTATAATTTTTAATAATGTCAACCTAACAGTAGTGTTGGCATATGTCATCTTGACAACTTGGACTGATATGCAAGATCATGGTACACTTGTAAACATAAAACAACACTGTATTCCATTAAGGGAACGCTCATCATTTAAAAAAATCAAATTCAAATGAAATCATTTCCATTTCATTAAGCACACTTGATATCATGTGTTGCATACTTTCCCTTCTTTGAGTATTTTGGTGCTTACAGTGGACACTAACAGATCTCCAACACTCATGAGATTTGTTGCATATGACCTATCGTATTTGCAGCCTTCAACATCATTAATGGAAAGCAAACAAACATATTAATGATTATTAAATTTTGTAACATATTTCATATAATATATAATTTGATCTAATTTTAAATTTTAGTAAAATTAATGAAATAAAACATAATTTGATCTAATTTTAAATTTTAGTAAAATTAATGAAATAAAACATATTTATAAAATATTATAATGTAAATTCATTTTAATTTGCAATTTTAAACCTCTAAAAACATATATATTAATTATTTTTTATTCTTCTAAATATTTAATAAATTTTCAGTTAAAATATATTTAAACTAATATAATATTCATATTCATATTATATCAATTGTCAAAACCAAATCAGATCAACTATACATAATATTGATACTTTTATTGTATCGATTGTTAAAATCTAACCACAGATCAAATATATACATAATATTGATACTTTTATTGCATCGATTGTTAAAACCTAACCAAATCAGACCAACTATACATAATATTGATACTTTTATTGCATCGATTGTCAAAATCTAACCATACTAGTGTGACCACAATAATTATATTCAATTTCGATATTTATATTGCATTGATTCTCAAAACTAAAGTGGAGAGATTATATTTATACATACGATAGCATTGACAAGTCTAGACAATGGAGACTCGTTATGGTATACGAGTTTGCATTTGTGAATCTAGCTATCACGACATAATGATATAGGAACCAATATAAAGATCAACAATAATATGCAATTGCACACCTAATAACTGCATTGTTTGAAATTTAAAACTCCAGTATCATGTTATACAGAATAAAAAGGAAAATGGGTAAACTAACATTAAGAGATAAAAGAATGTGGGTTGAATGCAATGCCCAATATAACTTTTATAGATAAAGTGTATTAAGAGCATTTCTTTAAGGAAGAAAAACGGAGAAATAACTTAGAAATGTAAAAAAACATTTTCCCTTATTTTGAAAAACTGAGAAATAATTGAGACATGTAAAAAAACATTTTCTCTTGATTTTGATTATGATTGATTTTGAAAAACGAAGAAATAATTGAGATTTTGATTATGATTGATTTTGAAAAACTAAGAAATAATTGAGACATGTAAAAAAACATTTTCCCTTGATTTTGATTATGATTAATACAGACAAAAATTTTAAAGCTCTTGAAAACACATTTTTTGAGAAATAAATATTTGACATTTGTTTTTTGAATAATGATGAATTTTGATTATTACAGTTTGGATGTTTTTATAAAGGAATGTAGGTGTGTGTGTTGATAAGGAAGGTAAAAATATATATTGATCTCTATACTTCCTTTCAATGAAGTATAGAGATATGGGCCACATTTTCTAAGGTAGGATTATATATCGATCTTAAGTTGCTATGCTAATTAATTCTTGTGGTTTTCTCTTTTTAGTCGATAGTGGGAGAAGAGTGATACAACTTCCCGGGATGCCACATCACAACTAAATGGACATCACAATTGTCTACATGTTTCAAATATTTCAAATTCCATTCACACCTCCCAATGCATCCAAATGTGAAGCTATCGAAACGTGGCCAATAGTTAGTTATGTGGCCATCACACTTGGCTATTGTTTCAAACGTTATTACACCTCCCAACCTATATCCATGTTCGATGAATAGTTTCTTTGTTTGTTGTTTTTTATTATGAATACGTGCAAAAGATGTCATCGAAATAAATGAATTATTTTTTATTATTAAAGTTCTTTCCTAACAATATGGCACAATATGGACATAGTGTGTCGAGGCTTTGATTGAATTCTTTGCATTTATCATTTGGTTCATTGCCATATGTCAAGTACATGCATATTATTTTTTGATTTGTGTTCCTTTACT
>JZKD02S0100025.1:202438-223558 GCA_000966675.3 Picea glauca
AGAAACTCCATGGACCCAAAATCTAAAGAAAAACATGAGGAAGAACATGAAGATTCCAAGAAAGAAGAGAAGCCTGAACAACCAGTCATTGTATCGAGAATCACAAGACTACCAGACTAATATGAAAGCAATCAAGTAGAACTGAAAGTTGTGATGAAGAACAGTATAAGGAAGACTTATGAATGAAAGCATTGTAATATCTAGAACTAGAGGTTCTCCTAGATGGAGGGAGAATACTATGATGATTGCTCGTTCTGGTAAACCAAACATACCTCTACATGAGTCATTATTGTTATAATATAAGTGGATGTGCTCATTTTACCATTGAAAATACCCTTGTCACCCAACCATAGGATGAAGTCACCCTCCGAGCATCTTAACCTTGATAGAGAATCACTCTGGAAGAAAACCCTATGCTAGATAGCCAAACAAAGGGTAGTGCACCTTTCCCCAAGGATAACGCACCAATAAGAGATGATCAGATAGTACAAACCCTAGCCAAGAGATAGTCCAAGTGTAATTGCTAGCTGTAGCAGCTGTAACGACATCTCTCCTCCAAACCTGTGTAGAAACTGGGCAACTGCAATGCGCACAAGTGTTGCTCTGCAATTTTGAGACTGCCTACCAAAATGAGAACTGGCCTTCTGTATTTATACTAATTCTGGCTAACTGTCTGGGTCAAATTATCATTCTGGGTATCTGTCTGTTCAGTATATATTATTATTTTTGGCTAACTTCTTCTCTTGGAGGCTAATAACCTAATATAAATTATCTTCTTTAGCCGACAAGTCTTCTAGGGTTATTAGTCAACTCATTAGGGTTTCTTCTTTCTTCCCGGAGTATTCTATCCTTTTCAGGTTTACACGTGGAGGTAAATACCTCCTGTAGCTACCATAATATCAACACTCCCTCCTATCTAGGGAGGTATTACAGGTAATGGTCTTGATCACAAAACATACCATTCACCCGGTATAATCAACATAGTTATATAGACTAGATCATGACTAGATCATGAGCATCATCAGCATCATCAGTTGCATCATCTCTCGAAACCATACTCTATATGAGTAGTCATACATGATTCTCACTCCACGGAGTGATACATGATTCATTCTTCTAATCTAGAAGAGTAAATGTTCTGAACCATTTTTTGTCTAGAAAATCTCTATTCATCATTCATTTGGCTGATAATTATTTACCAAACTGCTGACAGTCTTCAAGGTAATCGAAACAAAAATAGAACACAACTATGTCTATCCATAGTAGTACATAACTACAATCCAGTGGTACACTACCACACCAAGTAGCAAACAAGTACTTGATTAATAATGTATAGTCACGAATAGTGGAACACATCCACCACATTAGTATACATCTATTGTCATATAGTTTTCATAATAATCATCTGATATCAACCTGCACAGAAACAATGTTATGATATAAACTGAATTGTCTGGGCCAATATTTCACTCACATCTGTGAGATATGAAAGAATATCTTCCCTCAAAAGTTAAAACATCAATGATGATCTGTCTGGACTATTCTTCTCAAGCAAGGAAGAATAATTGTCCTGATTTATGAGCCTGGACCATTCCTCACCCTGGGCCATTCTTCCTACACTAATCAAAGTGCACCCTGGAGAGAATGTATAAACCCTAAAGAATGTTTGTCCCTGATTTTTTATCATGGACCATTCCCCACCCTGGGCCATTCCTCCTACACTAATCAAAGTGCACCCTGGAGAGAATGTATAAACCCTAAGGAATGGTTGTCCAGACCATTTCCTTTGTTAACCACAAGAGGAAAATATTGTCTTGTATCAACCTCTAAAACGAACCATTCCTCATGTTAACCACAATGAGAAATCATTTTTTGGCAAGGCGGGCCAGTCTTCTTGAGTAACCCTCAAGAAGAGAGACTTCCCTAGATCACTCCCCATGTTAACCATAATGGGAAGTCATTGTCTATGATACATCAGAAATCTGGACCATTTCCCATGTTAACCACAATGGGAAATCGTTGTCCGTCAAAAATCCCAATCCACTTTCCGAACTGGAAAGGAAGCTACTCATCCTGGACCATTTTTCGAACTGAAAAATGACTGTCCATAAATCAATACATATCAGTGCTCCCTCCCAACCTGGGAGTCATCTCTTCCTTTTTCAATAGGGAAGTCGTCTTCACGAGCTCCAGCTTGAGTACGCAAACTCTCTCATCTTGGATAGAAGCTTTACCAAGATGTTTGTTTATCTGCTCATCTGTGGATATATGTAATGGAGAACCTATTTCTCCTTTCTGAACTTCATCACGGATAATGTAATGCTTGATTTCAAATCTACTTCTTTCTGGAGTACTGGTCTTCTTTGAAGGCTTCATGTAGCTCTGATCAATAAAGTATATCATTGTTGGAACACTGGAACATATCCATGTGGCACTTCTTCTGTCATCATGAGATCTAATCTACTGAGTAATCATCTTGATATAATATCTTTGTTATAGAGAATATTCACCATGCTTATGTTGTGCATTGGAGGTTCTTCACCAAGTTATCTTCTTCCATTTGTATACAAGGGTCTCTTTCTGGAATGCCTCAAGGTCTTGAGGTTGCTCTTCATATGATCTCTGTTCAATTACTCTGGAGAATAGTCTTTGCATTCATCTTGATGTAGCACTCCAACCTATGGATGATATAATGACTCATGTAGAGGTATGTCTGGTTTACTAGAACGAGAAATCATCATGGTCTTCTCCCTCCATCTAGGAGAACCTCTAGTTCTAGATCTTGCAATGCTTTCATTCATAAGTCTTTCATATACTGTTCTTCATCACAACTTTCAGTTCTACTTGATTTCTTTCATATTAGGATGGTAGTCTTGTGATTCTCGATACAATGACTGGTTGTTCAGGCTTCTCTTCATTCTTGGAATATTCATGTTCTTTCTTATGTTTTTCTTTAGCTCTTGGGTTCATGGAGTTTCTTATAGATTCCATGCCCTAAGGATTCCATTTATTTATTTCATCAGAGGATCATGGATGTGGTTGGACAACCAGGGATACTTTAAGGCTTCTCTTTGAAGAAGTCTTCTTCTAAGGTTGAATTGAACACATACTGCCTTTCATGGCTACTACCATGGATATATACTTCATAATCTTCAATGGATCATAGGATTAGCTCCCTCATAATCCTTGCTTCATGCATGCTCTTCTCTTTGGTGATGTATAATCGGCTCCCTCCATCTAGGAGAGTCCACGCTTCCATTTGCATCCTTGTTGTCTACTGTAATATATAATTGGCTCTCTCTGTCTGACAGAGTCCACACTTCCGTCTTGTTGTCTTCTACAAAAACATCATAAGTCTTTCTCCAATTTCCTCTTGATTGGTGACTTCTTTCTATATTTGCTTCTTCTAGGTCTCTTCATGATTGATTCGTCTTATCTTGCAATATCTTCCACATGATTTGTTTGATTTATTTCATTATTTCATGTATTATCTAATGATATCAATACGTATCCTTTTGTTCTTCCATTGGTATAGTTCTTCTTGGAACACATTATCTTCCAGGAGATAGATATACAAGATACGTACAGAGACGATGCAAACAAGATATGTACAAGAACTAAGAAGAGTATTGTTACCTTCAGAAGAAGAAGTCTCTTTTGTTCTACTTAGTCTTCTTTGTAGGTTCATTTTCTTCGGCAACTGATGCTTCGTGTTTATCCTTCCTTTTCTTTAGCTTGGGACAATGATTCTTGTAGTGGCCATACTTTCGACAGTTGAAGCATTGTACTTCTGAAATGTCTTTCTCTTGATTTGACTTCCTCCTTGAACCAAACTTCCTTTTGTTCCTGAAATTCTTGAATCTTGTTGTGAAGGCTTGATCATTGTACTTCTTTTGGGGTTTCTCTTTTGCACTAATCCTTGATTCTGCTTGAGCACAGCAAGTCCAAAGTTCTTCAAATGGTAGATACTCCTTCCTTGTGTTCATGCTTGCGGCAAATGCATCCCACATCTTGGGAAGACCATTGAGTACTATGTTTACCAATTCCTTCTCTGAAGTGATCTCTTCAATAGCTTGTAGTTGATATCTTAACTGGGAGATCCTCACAAAGTATGATGCTATGTTGTCATCATCATTCATCTTCATGTCACGGAGCTCATTCTTTAGACTCATAACTTGTCCAATGTTTCTGATTGAGAAGAGATTTGTTAGGGCATCGTGCATCTTCTTTGATGAGTCAAGATGGGAGATGTAGGGTATCAAGTGGTATTTTATGGATTCCACTATGATACTCATGGCATTGATGTTACCTTATTTGAACTTCTCCATAACTGCAACGTTCTATGATTCATTCTTCTTCAAACTCTGGTTCCACAATCTTTCCTTTTACGATATCCAACATTTTATTCTTAGCAAGGATGAGTTCAATCCTTGTCTTCCATGCTCTAAAGTTAGAGGCTCGATCTAACTTGTTCTATGAGTTCATAGAATAAGTCATGGTTGCTTTGACTTGGTCAAACCCTAGATTTGACCACAAACTCAAACTTGACGTCTTGGCTTGCTGAGAGTACCAGGAGATGCGCTAGGCTAGGGCACGTTGATCTGTCCAGAGATTAGGTCAATCCCTTCACTTAAGGTGCCTCAACGAGAGGATTAGGGTTTTTGCAACTACACTTGCTAGTAACCCTAGCGGCAGTGCTTTGGTGACTGCTCCTGCTAGGAAAGCCTAGCGGCAGTTCTTCTACGAGCTTAATATCTTTCTGGTTATGTTTCCTTCCAGCTTTTAGACTGAATGAAGGAGGTGTGGGGCCATAACCTATTAGAATATAAGTGGATGTGCTCATTTTACCATTGACAATACCCTTGTCACCCAACCATAGGCCGAAGCCACCCTCCGAGCACCTTAACCTTGACAGAGAATCACTCTAGAAGCAAACCCTAGGCTAGATAGCCAAACAAAGGGTAGCGCACCTTTCCCCAAGGATAACGCACCAATAAGAGTTGATCAGATAGTCCAAACCCTAGCCAAGAGATAGTCCAAGCATAACTGCTAGCTGCAGCAGCTGCAACGATATCTCTCCCCCAAACCTGCACAAAAACTGGGCAACTGTAGTGCGTACAAGTGTTGCTCTTCAATTCTGAGACTGCCTGCCAGAATGAGAATTGGCCTTCTGTATTTATACTAATTCTGGCTAACTGCCTGGGCCGACTTCTCATTCTAGGTATCTGTCTATTCAGTATATATTATTATTTATGGCCAACTTCTTCTCTTGCAGGCTAATAACCTAATATAAATTATCTTCTTGAGTCGAAAAGTCTTCTAGGTTTATTAGCCAACTCATTAGGATTTCTTCTTTCTTCCCGGAGTATTCTATCCTTGTCAGGTTTATACGTGGAGGTAAATACCTCCCGCAGCTACCATAATATCAACAATTATATCATCCATAGGTTGGAGTGCTACATCAAGATGAATGCAAAGACTGTTCTCCAGAGCAATTGAACAGAGAGCATATGAAGAGAAACCTCAAGACCTTGAGGCATACCAGAAAGAGACCCTTGTATACAGATGGAAGAAGATAACTTGGTGAAGAACCTCCAATGCACAGCAGAAGCGTGGTGAAGATTCTCTATAACAAAGATATTGTATCAAGATAATTACTCAATAGATCAGATCTCATGATGATAGAATAAGTGCCACATGGATATGTTCCAGTGTTCCAAAAATGATATACTTTATTGATCAGAGCTACATGAAGCCTTCAAAGAAGACCAGTACTCCAGAATGAAGTACATTTGAAATCAAGCATTACATTATCCGTGATGAAGTTCAGAAAGGAGAAAGAGGTTCTCCATTACATATCTCCACAGATGAGCAGATAAACATATATCTTGGTAAAGCTTCTATCCAAGATGAGAGAGTTTGGGTACTCAAGGTGGAGCTCATGGAGACGAATTCCCTATTGAAAAAGGAAGAGATGACTCCCAGGTTGGGAGGGAGCACTAATATGTATTGATTTATGGACATTCATTTTTCAGTTTGAAAAATGGTCCAGGTTGAGCAGTTTCCTTTCAAGTTCGGAAAGTGGATTGAGATTTCTGATGGACAGTGATTTCCCATTGTGGTTAACATGGGAAATGGTCCAGATTGTTGATGTATCATAGACATCGACTTCCCATTGTTTTTAACATGGGGAGTGGTCTAGGGAAGTCTCTCTTCTTGAGGGTTACTCAAGAAGACTGGCCCGCCTCGCCGGACGGCGATTTCTCATTGTGGTTAACATGAGGAATGGTAAGTTTTGGAGGTTGATACAGGATAGTCTTTTCCTCTTGTGGTTAATAGAGGAAATGGTTCGGACAGTCATTCCTTAGGGTTTATACATTCTCTCCAGGGTGCACTTTGATTAGTGTAGGAGGAATGGCTCAGGGTAGGGAATGGTCCAGGCTCAGCAATCAGGGACAAGCATTCCTTAGGGTTTATACATTCTCTCCAGGGTGCACTTTGATTATTTTAGGAAGAATGGCCCAGGGTGGGGAATGGTCCAGGATCATAAATCAGGACAATTATTCTTCCTTGCTTGATAAGAATAGTCCAAAAAGCTCATCATTGATGTTTTACCTTTTGAGGGCAGATATTCTTTCAGATCTCACAGATGTGAGTGAAATATTGGCCCAGATGATTCAGTTTATATCATAACATTGTTTCTGTGCAGGTTGATATCAGATGATTGTTATGAATATTGCATGACAGTAGATGTATACTACTGTGGTGGATGTGTTCCACTGTTTGTGACTATACGATATTGATCAAGTACTTGTGTGCTACTTGGTGTGGTAGTGTACCACTGGATTATAGTTATGTACTTCTATGGATAGACACAGTTGTGTTCTATTTTGTTCTAATTGCCTTGAAGACTATCAGTAGTTTATTGGAAATAATTATCAGTCAGATGAATGATGAAACAGAGATTTTTGAGACATAAAATGATTTAGAACATTTACTCTTCTAGATTAGAAGAATGGCTCTTGTATCACTCTGTGGAGTAAGCTTCATGTCTGATTACTCAGATAGAGTATGGTTTCGAGAGATGATGCAACTGATGATGATGATGGTTCTCATGATCTAGTAATGATGTTGATGCTACCAGGTGAATGGTATGTTTTTGTGCTCAAGACCATTACCTGTAATACCTCCCTAGCTAGGAGGGAGTGTTGATATTATGGTAGCTGCGGTAGGTATTTACCTCCAGGTGTAAACCTGACGAGGATAGAATACTCCAGGAAGCAAGAAGAAACCCTAATGAGTTGGCTAATAACTCTAGAAGACTTGTCGGCTCAAGAAGATAATTTATATTAGGTTATTAGCCCCCAAGAGAAGAAGTCGACTGGAAATAATAATATATATTGAACAGACAGATGCCCAAAATGAGAAGTTGGCCCAGGTAGTTAGCCAGAATTAGTATAAATACAGGAGGCTAGTTCTCATTCTGACAGGCAGTCTCAGAATTGCAGAGTAGCACTTATGCGCACTGCAGTTGCCCAGTTTCTACACAGGTTTGGAGGAGAGTTGTCGTTGCAGCTAGAAGTTACACTTGGACTATCTCTTGGCTAGGGTTTGGACTATTTGATCAACTCTTATTGATGCGCTATCCTTGGGGAAAGGTGCGCTACCCTTTGTTTGTCTATCTAGCTTAGGGTTTTCTTTAAGAGTGGTTCTCTGTCAAGGTTAAGGTGCTCAGAGGGTGGCTTCAGCCTATGGTTGGGTGAGAATAGAAATATTGTCAATGGTAAAACTAACACATCCACTTATATTCTAACAAGTGAATGGTATTTTGACACATTTCCTTATCTTGGTGAATGGTATGGTGCCACGTGGCCCAGTCATGGGCTGCCACGTGGCACCCCTCTGTTGGTTTGGATTGGAAAAATTATATGTGATTCCACAGAAGTCGAACCCGCAACCTTCGAGCGTGGGGCAAGGCTTGGGCATGGCTGGGCTACCAACTCACCCACATTGTTGCCTATACCATATAGTTCAAATGTATTATTTGAATGTGAATGTTGTTTATTTCGGTGGAGAAAAGGGTCGGGGCTAGGCCCCAGCCCCCGACGCTTTCCATATGATTGTTTAATAGAAACCACGCCTATTAACCTTTGGCGTGGATTTATTTATGGAGTTAAGCCTCAGTTTCCATGTAACCTTTACATATGACCTCGTTGATATACATTTTGGTGCACAGATATTGCTTGGCAGGTAGCCGTGTTTTGGCAGCCCTCGGCGCATAGAACCTTGCCATATAACCTTTGAACTAAAAGTTTGGCACGCGAATTTTGATGGAGCCTCGCCCTCGATCATATGTATTCGACATACAACCACTCCTTTAGAATTTGCATGTAGGTTAGCACTTCAATGGGCAGCGTGCAATGCACCCACCATTTTTCAGCATGACATTCACTCATGCAAATAGGCTCAGTTTAGGCGTTGGGACGTGGCCACATGCCCCCCAATGCGACCAACACCTCTGCCCAAGGGGACGCTAATCTCGGTAACTATTCGACAGTTTTCCCCATTTTGCGGGATGCACACGTGTGTTGGGTTTTAGGCTCAGTAACGCTACAGGAGCCAGGTTGATCATTTGCAGGTGCGTTTTGGCGAGCAGGTACAACAAGCTTGAAGGGGAAAACTTCCAGGAGGTGTAACTTCTTCATTTTTTGGCCAAATCAGGTGTCGAAAAATCCCAGCTAGGGGTGTTTGGATGTTCTGAAGCCATTGGAGCCATATATTTTGTATTATGAGCACTGTAAGAGCACTTTTTAAGAATAATTAAAATGATCCAAGGGAATTTGGACCAGGAGATGTAGCCCAAGAGAGGGGTGAACTCCTTTATCATTTGTTGTGTTATGTGTTCATTATTGATGGTTTTTATCAGTCTGATATGTTGCTCATTCTTAAGTAAAACTCACTAATTTTATGTGTTAGTAACTTGATCCAATTACCCAAACACATGCCATTTTACACTTGAAATTTAAATAGATAAGTCTTCTTCATTTTTAAATATCTATTGGAAACATATTCATTCCATTTTCAGATTAGTTGGTATTAGAGATTTGGTTTTTGAAGGCTTGATAGTTTGCAAGTTGTTTTTTTTTTTTATGCTTACAAGGTTGAAGCTCACGAGAGAAGGTCAACTTGTAAAGCCGAGTTCTCAATTGTCAAGAAGGAGAACTATTAAATCACCTCAAGTTTCAAGGAGACATTCACCAAGTATGGCTCATGAGGACATCCATGGAACTCTTCCTTCAGAAGAGGAAACTTTCAAGAAATCCTTCTTTGATATGGCTGAAATGGTCAAAGTTTTGTTTGATGAAAGGAATGAAAGATTACAAGGTGAAAGCTCCAACCCTCCAAAGGGAAATGGAAACAGTGGTGATAAAACTCCAAAGGGAAATGGAGGGAGTTGTGATTCTCCACCTCCTTCACCTCCATCTTCCACCTCTTCCACCATTTCACAACCACCTCCAAATTCTCTAAAAGGACATGGTAAAACTCCTTTTCTAAATCTTGATATTAAGTTTGAATTGCCAATGTACAATGGAGAGGTAAATGCTGAGAAATTAGATAACTAGATTCGTCATATTAAAGTGTATTATAGGATACAAAGAGTTATATATGATGAAACTAAGATTCATCTTTCTTCTTTAAGATTGGACAGTGCAACACTCATTTGGTGGGAAGCCAAAACTCAAGAGGACATGAAGAAACATGGTAAAGTTTTATCCTCTTGGAATGATTTTATTGTTGCAATTAAAAGGCAATTTTATCCATTAGCATACATGCAGAAAGCTATTATGGATTGGAAAAACTTTAGGCAAGCCAAAGGGCAAGATGTTCAAATTTTCACTCAAGAATTTAGGAGAAGAGCCTTGGTTTTGGGTGTAGATTTGTCTTCATAAGATACTTTTCTCAAATACATAGGAGGTTTGCATAGCTACTTGAGGCATACCATACTTATGTGTAACCCTTCAAATCTAGATGAAGTATGTGTGCAAGCTACTCATTTAGAGGCAAGAGGAAGGAATGAACCTCAAGAGGGCAGCAAGAAGTCTTTTAATGGAGACAAGGGAAAGAGGAGGTTTGAAGGAAATGGAAAGAAAAATGTTTTAGTAAAGAATGAGAGAGAGAAACTCACTTGTAAACATTGCTCAAAGGATGGCCATGATGAATACCATTATTGGAAACTTCATCCTGAAAAGAGACCCAAAAAGTTCAGCAACAAAGAGAAGCCAAACATTGTTGCAACTATACAACAAGATTTAGGATCTAATTCGGAAGATGAAACAAAGATCATAGCCATGGGTTTACAAGGTAATAATTATGTTGCAAGTACTAGTTCTTCAAATTTTTCCATCAATGAAACTCAACATGAAAATTAAAGAATAGAGTTTTTCCACATAAGGGTAATTTAAAAACATACCAAGATAGATACTCATTTTGATACGAGATCCTAAGCAAACCTTATTTCTGAAGACATTGTCAAGAAACTAGATTTGGAAACTACTCCTCATCCTAAACCATACCCTCTAGATTGGATATGTGACAATGCCAAATTGCATTTGACAAGGTGTAAACTTAGATTTTCCATCATTGCAAGCTATATAGATGAGGTAGAGCTTGATGTCATTCCATTGGATATTTGTGGTATTGTGTTTGGAAGCCCATACTTATATGATAGGAGAGCCATTTTCCATCGTCATGAGAAAAATTATCATTTGTTTAAAAATGGTGTTGAGTGCATTGTTAGAGCACATACAAAGAAGATGAATTTGTCACTTACAAATGCTGGACAAATGAAAATACTAGTCAATGCTAGTAAGAACCTTGTACTTTTGATGACTAAACCCAAAGACAATGATGAAGAACAAGTTCTAAAAGGATGTGACACAAAGTTACAATCTGATTTGCATGAGTTTGTTAACAAAAATGTTGAGATGTTTCATGAACCAAGGGGATTTCCTCCTAAAAGGGGTATCCAACAAGAGATTATATTGCAGCAAGGAGGTCCTCTTCCAAACATTGACATGTGCAGAATGTCATAAATGGAGAGAGTTGAAAACAAAAAACAAGCCCAAGAGTTGCGTGACAAAGGGGTCATCAAACCAAGTGGTTCGCCATGCAGGTCACCAATTGGTTTGGTACCAAATAAAGATTGTATGTGGAAAATGTGGGTGGATTTCAGAGCCTTGAACAAGACTATAGATATGATTGTTGAAGGAGACATATGGAAGAAAGCTTTGAGATCAAAGCAAGATCCATTGCATGCCTTGACAAGTTATTTTTTTCACTTGGTGATAAGGTATAAGAAAGACTTTTATGATAAAGTTGTCTATATGCTTACTAGGCCTATTGTTAGTGCTTTAGTTATTTTCAAGCACAATCTTATCATGCATAAGAGCTATTTGGAACAATATGCTTTAGATGTTGATGGCAAGGATGTTTATGGAACTTTATGTCGTGCTATCCAAGTTGAGGAATTGGATTCCTATGTGCATGGTAAACTTTTGTATCTTGGCAAGATATGTTTTTCACAGGGTGAAAGTGTCAACATGATAAGGGAAGTACATTCTTCTCTTGTTGCTAGCCATTTTGGTATGGGCAAGACAGTGGCTAGATTGAAAAGAAAGCATCCTAAGTTTTGGGATGAGTATCTACATTAATTTTAGCATGTTTATATCCAGGCCAAGAAGTTCATTGAACCATTTCAGTTTGTACAGCAAATTGTTCAAGAACAGTTGAGAAAGAGCCAAGCCAAGTACACAACAAGGCATGACAAGTTTTGTATTGGTCTCAAAGGCACCAATCCAAGAAATTTTGGATGGATTGAGATTGTAAGTGTGAGGGAAATGTGCCCTCATCTACATATTGGCTAAAATTAGTCTTTTGGAGGTCCAAAAGCTTCCCAATGGGGAGGTGTGATCCAGGGGATCAAATTTTTCTCAAAACTCAAAGTGCTCAGAATCACTTCAAATAGGAAATGTGTGTAGGCCTCATTGTTATGAACCCAATGCAACTTAAACGGGATCAAATGGATGTTGTATGAGAAAGATATCACTTTTTGTTCATTTTTCCAAATAGGCAAAATTTTCCTGCCTGTACAGTCCGTACAGTGTTGATGTGGTAGCTGACCGTACATTCCATACGGCCGTAAAGGTGATGTGGCAGTGATGTGTTGGAAGATGTGGGTGAATGGTATTTTGACATGTGTCATCATCTTGGTGAACGGTATGGTGCCACGTGACCCAGTTGTGGGCTGTCATGTGTCACCCCTCCATTGGTTTGGATTGGAAAAATTATATGTGACTCCACAGGAGTCAAACTCGTGACCTTCGGGCGTGGGGTAGATATTGGGCAGGGTCAGGCTACCAACCCACCCACATTGTTGCTTATACCATATAGTTAAAATGTATTATTTGAATGTGAATGTTGTTTATTTTGGCGTAGAAAAGGGTCAGAGCTAGGCCCCAACCCCTGACGCTTTCCATATGATTGTTTAATAGAACCCACACATGTTAACCTTTGGCGCGGATTTATTTATGGAGTTAATCCCTAGTTTCCATGTAATATTTACATATTACCCCGTTGATATACCTTTTGGAGTATGGATATTACTTGGTGGGTAGCCCCATTTTGGCAGCCCTCGACACGTAGAACCTTGCCATATAACCATTGAAATAAACGTTTGGCACGTGAATTTTGATGGAGCCTAGCCCCCGATCATATGTATTCGACATACGACCACTCCTTTATACTTGGCACGGGGGTTAACACTTCAACGAGCAGCGTGCCATGTGCCCTCCATTTGTCAGCATGACATTCATGCATGCAAACATGCCCGTTTTAGGCATTGGGACATGGCCACATGCCCCCCATGCAACCAACACCTCCGCCCAAGGGGGCGCTAATCTTGGTAATTGTTTGACATTTTGCCCCATTTTGCGGGATGCGTACGTGTGTTGGGTTTTAGGCCCAATAATGTTGCAGGAGCCAGGTTGGTCATTCACAGGTGCGTTTTGGTGAGTAGGTACAACAAGCTTGAAGGGGAAAACTTCCAGGAGGTGTAACTTCTTCATTTTTTGGCCAAATCAGGTGCTGAAAAATCCCAGCTAGGGGTTTTTGGACATTATGAATCCATTGGAGCCATATATTTTGTATTCTTATCACTGTAAGAGAAATTTTTAAGCATAATGAAAATGATCCAAGGGAAGTTGGACCAGGAGATGTAGCCCAAGAGAGGGGTGAACTCCTTTATCATTTGTTTTGTTATGTGTTCATTATTGATGGTTTTTATTAGTCTGATATGTTGCTCATGCTTAAGTAAAACTCACTAATTTTATGTGTTAGTAACTTGATCAAATTACCCAAACACATGCCATTTTACACTTGAAATTTAAAGAGATAAGTCTTCTTCATTTTTAAATATCTATTGGAAACATATTCATTCCATTTTCATATCACTACACCATCGGTTGGCTTCGCCAAGGAAGAGATCTTTGTGCCAGCCAACAATGTCGTTTTCCCTATGACATCAATCCCTTCAAAGATGAGGTATTGTGTGATATTGCTCCCCTTGAATTTTGTGATGTTCTTGTAGTACAACATATTTGTGGAAACGTCATGTTGTGTATGAGTCTAGACCCTGCAGTGTTATTATTACTTTGGGTAGACAATTGTACAATATACTAGAGGTAGCATCGCCTATCGCTATTTCTTTAATCTCTGCTAAGAAATGTAGTAAGGTCATTTCACAGACCGAAAAGTTCATCTTCTTTGTGATCTGTGCTCACAGTAAGCAGAAGGTCGCCGCCACATCTATGGCCTCTACACAGAGCCTCTCTTTGCAACAGAAGCAAGTGGACGGGATCGTGGAAGAGTACAAAAACATATTCTCCTCACCCACTGGGGTACCGACGCACTGCCAAGTCAAGCATCCAATTTATCTAACCCTCGATGCACCTATACCTAATGGACCAGTCTATCGTTGCTCGCTGATGGAAAATGACGAAATCAAGCGTCAGATCCAAGAGATTCTTCAAAAGGGGCACATCATACCCAACTCTTCCCCTTGAGGAAGCCCAATTGTACTGGTGCAAAAGAAGGATGGGACCTGATGACTCTGCATTGATTACAGAGCATTAAAAAAATCACAATAAAAAACCATTACCCAATTCCCAAGATTGATGACCTTCTCGACCAACTCAAGGGGGAAAAGTTCTTCAACAAGATTGACCTAAAGTCTAGCTACCACCAGGTTCCCATCGAACCAACTGATATCTGGAAGACAACTTTCAAATCTAAAGAAGGTCTCTTTGAATGGTTGGTCATGCCCATTGGCCTAACAAATGCACCAGTCACTTTCATGAGGTTGATGGATGATGTATTGAGACCATTCACCAACTCTTTTGTTGTGGTATATTTGGATGACATCCTCATCTTCAGCGGAACTTTGGAGCAGCACATGCAGCATATTCAATAGGTTTTGAGTACTTTGCGACAGCACAAGCTATACGCCAACTTGGAAAAATGTTCCTTTGGCATGAACAGGGTCCAATACTTGGGCTACATTGTTGATGAGCATGGGGTACATGTCGATCCCACTAAGATCCAAGTCATATGTAACTGGCCAGCCCTGACCACACTAACCGGGCTTTGGAGATTCTTGGGACTGGCCAATTTCTACCCATTGTTCGTGTTGGGATTCTGCCATATTGTATGGACCCTCAACCACGTGACCAAGGGCAATGACAGGGAAAAGTTCATGTGGGGGAAGGAAAAACAATGAGCATTTGATGATCTAAAGCATCGCGTGTGCTCAGATCCAATACTCTCCTTGCCTGATCTGTAACAACGGTTCAAGATTGATACTTTATGGAAATACCCCACCTATGATAAGGAAATGTATTCCATTGTACAAGCTTATCGTCAATGGAAACATTACATTCTGGGAAAGGAGACGATCATCCACATTGATCACAAGCCTCTAAAGTTCATACAGACATGGGGGAAGTTGTAGAATGGATGCCATCAGAAGTGGTCCACCTACCTATAGTAGTTCCATCTCAACATCAAGTATAATATAGGGAGAAAAAATCATGTTGTTGACTACCTCAGTCGACCTCACATAGCTGCACTCACAATTGTGCTCCATTCCTTTGGACATGAGGCATCTTAGTGGCCCAAACTTTATCAACAAGATCCAGAATTTTCCACCACCTATCATCTCTTGGGTACAGGTGCGACTGTCACCGATTTTCACATTCAAGAGGGGATGTTATGCCATCTGGGCCATCTTCTTGTTCCTGCAAGTGAATGTGCAAAGCTAATTTGGGAAGCCCACTACAGTCGGGTGGCGGGACATTTTGGCATGGATAAAACTGTGGTTGTTCTCTAGAAACATTTTTATTGGCCAAAAATTCGACAAGACATCAACAAGTATATCATATCTTGCATTGCCTGTGCCATTGCCAAACCAACCATCAATAAGCAAGGCTTATACACCCCTCTTCCTACCCCCGAGAAGCATTGGGAATCCATCTCGATGGATTACATGTCTGGCCTTCCATCCACCAAGAAAGGAAATGATTGTGTATTTGTGGTCACTGATCGATTTTCCAAGATGGCCATCCTCACAGCCTGTACGAAGAACATCACAGCATCAGATACTATCAATCTCTTCTTCGAACAAGTGTGGGTCCATTTTGGGATACCACAAACCATCATCTCCGACCGGGACAACAGGTTCCTCAACACATTTTGGTCGAGTCTCTGGTCACTGTTGGACACCAAGCTCACTAAATCCACCACTTTCCACCCCCAAACAGACCACCAAACAGAGTTCGTCAATCGAATGATTATGCACATCCTTCACATGTACAACTCTAAGAATCTGCATACATGGGATGAGAGTCTCCCCTATGTTCAACACAGTTGCAAGAGGGATCTCCATAGCTCTACCGACCATATCCCATTTAAGGTGGGACTGGGATTCCAACCCTTGGGTCCCATTGATGTTGCACTACCTCTAGAAAACACATAGACATACTCTTCGCATGTTCAGTTTGAGACTGACAAAGCCACCAGATTCATTCTGTGGATTTCGAACATTCGCCAACAAGTCCAAGAGATTTTGCAGAAGGCCAATCCTAAGTACAAGCAACACCATGATAAACACAGGGTACCACACTAGTTTTAGGTTGGAGACAAGGTTTGGTTACACTTGCAGAAGTAGCGTCTTATAGGTCCCCATCAGAAGCTCCGACCACTTCTCTATGGGCCTTACACCATCACCAAGGCTATGGGTAACAATTATTTTGATCTCAACACTCCACCACTCCTTGGCTTGCACCCAATGTTCAATGTGGACCTCCTTCGACCATATTTTCCACATTATTAGACACCTCAGAGATCGCAGAATAGCTGACACCAACATAGCTCAACCTCGAATGCAAGGAACATGCATCCACTAATAAGATAGTGGACACACAGGTCAAGGGCACTCGCCAGTAGAGGATCCGGCTTTATCGAGCTGTCAAGGCAGGGAAACTCCTACACCAAGGCAAGTGGCTCACCTGGGGCCAAATCCAGTAGAAGTTTCCTCACCTAATGGGGGAACTCAACACAGTGGAGACCATTTCTTCCTAACGGGGGAGGATTGATCCAGATGGATATTGGTGGTCACCCACCTATTCCAACTAGCTCCGCCTATCAGTTTTTAATTCAACACATTCTTCTGTACTTCTTTGTAATTGTGGATTATACACTTCTGGGGTTGTCTAAATCCCTAGACATCTTCCAGGTGGATACTAGTGGCCTCTCACCTAATCGAACTGGATTATTTTGTATGTTTTCATGTCAACGCATCTTGTTGTACTTCAAGGGTCGTTTTGGATCCCTAAACAATGTTTTTTTGGCTCACCACAGTCAAACTGTAGATAGAGTTAGATTTTTATGATGTAATGTGTATTTCTCTAAAATACCTTTCCAACGGGATATCATGCACCTAAAACGGAGGTCGTATGCAAAAGTTACGACCTCGGGAAGTTGAGGTACCAAGTTACCCATAGGGGCCCACATGAATTTTGGCGTTTCACCTCCTAGGGTTAGGTTTTTGGGTGTCTAGGGTTTTGAAATTCATGAGTAATATCAAAAATGCCTTTGGAGCCTCATTGTAATCATTCTTCTCAGACGGATGCGCATAGCAACTACATCTCTTCTCAGAGATAGTTGTCACATCTCTTCTCAAAGATAGTTGTCATCATTCGAGCAAGTGTTTTAGTTCTGTAGTTTTACAGTTTCAGTTTATTTCATTTACTCAATAGAATATATTGTTCACTGGATATTTGTGTTGTTCTTCATATCTTTGTGTTTATTGTATTTAGTTTGTTAATCAGTTCGTTCCACTCCTAAATATGGATTAGATCTTGAGAGATATTCTCTCCTTAATATCTTGAGGTGGTTCTCAAATGAAGAATTCTTTAAACCCTTTTTGGAGAGGGAAGAAGAATGATTTTTTATTCATTAGTCTTTTGTAAAGGAAAGATAGCAAGTTGTATGCTTGCTTGGTGAATTCATTTTCCCTTTTGTAAAGAGAGATAACAAGTTGTAGGCTTGCTTGAGAATTCATCAGTCCAAGTTGTAAAAGAGAATCCCTCTTTGAAGGAGAATCAATAAAGCAGGTTAGTGACCTGCATACGTAGCCCAGGCAGGTTGAACTTCGTTATCAATTGGATGAGTATTGTGTGTTTTTAAATTCTTGTTTATCATCTTTAAATGTTTAATTTTAATTCATTAAAGCCAATTTTATTTATGTAAATATGGAAAGTTGAGAAGTTATTTAAATGAATTTGAATTAGTAGTTTTTAAGCGCTAATTTCAGATCAAGTTGGTATCATAGTTGCATGATTAGAGGTTGTTTATGTGGTTTGTAAGGATAACCATGTAAAAATCTATAAAGAGAGAAAGACTTCAGGAGCTTGAAGAGACAAACCAACAAATTCAGGAGAAAAACTTCGAATTGAGAAGAAGATTGCAATACTTTGAAGATGAGAAGTAGAAGTTGTGAGACAGACTATTATCTCATGGTGAATTCCTCATGGGAATCATCCAAGAATTTCAACTTAAGTTGCAAACTAAGCACAAGAGTGTGGAAAATTTTCATAATGGTGAAGAAATGGAGGTGAAAAAAACATCTACCATGAAAAGGAGACCATCTTCTACTGCAAATGCTCAAACTTTGACTGAGGTATGCATTGTAAGTGAACCACCATGTTCTTCCCATCAAGATGTAGATGTGTATTTTGGTGAATTTGAGAGACATGCATGGGGTATTGGATTTAAGCTTCTAACCAAGATGGGATTTAATGGAAAAAGGCATTGGCATCAATGGCCAAGGAATGACTAATCCCATGCAGGTTGAGGAAAGAAGAGGTTGGAGAATGCTCCAAAACATTTGAAGCAAGAGAAGCTTCAAGAGAAGAGCGTAATCCATTACATAAACAACCCGTGCAAGGAGATAGGGAGATGACACACCACTTCATGATAGTGACAGTGAATGCAAGTCGGAATCAAGAAAGGTTCATTCTTTCAGCCATGTGAAAAGCACCAATGGATATTGCAAACCATCTCCAAAGAGAGATATGAACATCCCAAAAGAGGAGGTAAAGCATGTTCCCCTCATCATACTTGCATGATGAACATTCCTAAAATGTGTTTGCACAAAGAACATTCCTAAAAGGTACGGCCAGTACTCCAATGGTTTCTTCGATTATGAGAAGAATGGCCAAGTAACACCAAATTTATGGTATGAATATCCATGTACTTTTTGTGGATTAAATAACCATTGTGTGGCCATGTGTTGGAAGATAAATTCCTTAATTAAGAAGGTCATTTCCTTCAAGAAGAAGGCAATATGTACAGACCACTCTCTAAGTCAAGATGGGAAGAATGGCAAGAAGGGCTTGTTGTCCAAGAGAATGGGCAAGAACTATTTCACTCATTGTCAAAGGAGACCACTCTCTAAGTCAAGATGGGAAGAATGGCAAGAAGGGTTTGTTGTCCAAGAGAATGGGCAAGAATTATTGCACTCATTGTTAGAGGAGTGGTCATTGGGTTGATAAGTATTGGAATCTTCATCCACATATTCGCCTGAAGCCTCGTTGGGGAGTTGTGCAAACACCTACAAAGGCACATGTAGCAAATGAAAGAGTTGGTCAAGCGCCAACAATCCAAGAGGAATTCCATGAAGAATCCCACCTATCCAAGGAAGATTCCATCGAGAGAGAAACTCAAAGAGGAACATCCATTGGAATAGATCAGTAAGAGTTAGATATTATTTTTGCATAGCCAAATTTAGCATGCTAATATAGCACTGCAACCAATTCAATTGGTCTCAAATTCCATGCGCTCTCACTTTATTATCTATCTTTACAATTTTGTTATGACTGCAACCAATTCAATCGGCCTCAAATTCCATGCACTCTCATTACAATTTTGTTATGACAATGCTTGGATACATTGAAAGGAAATTGCAGATTTTATTGCTCTCTATGGAGCTATCACAAGAAATCACAGTGAATGCATGGAAAGCTATGAGGGACGAATAATTCAATTGGATAACTTGGAGAACACTATCATCCTCACCAACATTGTGAGGATGTGCACAATTTTATGGCCAGTCGAACAAGTGTGCTTATGGTGGATGTTTCTTGAACTCCTTTGATGAGAGAAATTAAGGTGGGGACTCAATAAATTGAAGACTCACAACATCCATTTCTCACTATTATGGGAATCTAATGGGTGGATATTATGATTCTAGCCTTCAAACCCTCGTATCCGCATGCCATTTAAGTGGATCTTGAAGCCAACAAGCAGCATGGAGAAGCTCTTGTTCAAGAAATGCCATTGTTTCTGACGTTGTATAGAACAGATCCATTCTACAGTCATCACCAGGAGATCTTGAACAAAAACTACACAACGTCCATGAGATATTGGATGATGGAGACCAAAGCAGAGGCACCATAAAGTCATTTGCAGCCATTCCTTCTTTGTATTTAGTGTTAGGCAGTGAGTGATGATCAAATTAAATAGTCAGAGACTCCAGTTAGCGATGAGATGGAGAATTTCTCTTTGAGATGAAAATTGCGTTCTCAACTTACAGTATGGTCCCTTGCATCAGCTTTGAGTGCATACCACCAACACGATTTGTGCGAGAGGTTTCTGCAAGCTTGTGTTCAAGCAAGAAAGAAAAAAAGAAAGTATTTTTAACGTCCACGAGGCTAAAAATAGCCTATGGGACAAATTGATTTTCCATCTGGCTTTTGTATTCGGCCCTTTTCCTGTGAAGTTTTACAATAACCGCTCCCAGCTTCTTGACAAACTCTTTGCTGAATAGATTATCCCAAGAACTAGCTGCCAGAATACCTGCATAATTTTCCTATCTTTGAGGGCCTCACATTCTAAAATGAAATGTTTTTATGTTTCCACTTTTCCGGAAGAGCACAAAATACTTACTCTTTCCTCCCACATTTATTTTGGCCTTTTCCAGCGCCCTGTTTCACAACAGAGTTGATGAGAATTAGTCCTTAATTGAGCAATACGAATTTTAGATCTCCAAGAAATATTGGCCCCTATGTACGCCTTTTGCTGATGGTTATGAGTGGGGTTAAACTCTTCAATGTAGTACTTCTTCTTTCTCCCTAGCTATTTCTCCCAAGTACGTTTGTGGAACTTATCCATAACAAAAAAAATTATCTCTTTACTCTTTGTAGGACACATGCTCAAGCAAATGCCCCATTTACTAAACCATTTGTTATTTTGTCGCATCCAAGTCTTCTTTCTTTTACAAAATCTGTCACTAAACACAACCTTAGGCCATCTACCCTCTTCCATTTGCTCAATTTTTTTCAAATACCTTATGACTCGCACCATAGAAATTGCTTCAATAGGGGCAACCTCTATTTCACTTAACAGGATAGCATAAGGAACTGCACTTTTAATTTTGAATTTGTTTGTAATCAACCGCTTCTGAATTTTCTCAATTTGTTTCCACTGCATCTCGGTTGTGTTGTTGGC
>JZKD02S0100025.1:238105-279379 GCA_000966675.3 Picea glauca
GATGTAACAAAAAATGCATGTAGAATTCTGAAACTGCAAATTGGTCTTACACAGCTGATAGCTGGTGCAGAGGAAAGGCAATAAACAATTACAGAAAACCCAAATTTATTCATTATAGTAGTGGTCATACTAAATTATAACGAAGCACATCAATTATGAATATGAATTGAAAATGAAAAATGAGGAACAAGAAAGCAAACTTGTAATACAGAAGTGACGGAATTGAGAATCTCGGATCTGCTTGTATTAAATCTCAATGCAAAAACTCTATTACAAAATCTCAAAAAGGGTCCCGCCTTTGTTAATTCTCTCTGAGGTATATTTATACAATTCCTGTAAAGCAGGTAGAATCTCAATAGTCACAAAAATTTCAGTTATGACAGAGGAGAGAGCAATCACTCTATCTCCCCTAATCTGTCTTCACTTATTACCAGGTGCTCGTCTCCGCGCGGACTCGGCGCAGGCATTACATCTTCCTACAAACTGAGATACGAGCTGTGAAGGCTCTGCATGACAGTTGGCCTCGACGAAGTAACATTCTCGGGGTAACAACTGCAGTTTGTCCTCCATTTGTGCACTGATGATGTCGAGAGCACTTAGTTGTGCACTGGGTTTGATCATGTGCTTATCAACTTTGGCCATGTCCACCCTATCCATCTGAGACATGTCGGCCGAATCTCTCTCATCCTTTCCCTTCAGATCGAGTGTGATATGTTCCACATTTATTTGCATCAATGCTTCTGCATCGCCTCGGCTGTCAATATCCAACAGCTCGTCGTCTATGGAGTTAAAAGCTTCTTCTAAAGAATGGGTTACCTTTTGGGCTTATTCCTTGCCCAGGGCAATGTTATGATCCCAATATTTCAATAGAATATTGTCTCTGGTTTGTTCAGAGATGGCAAGCCCAGGAGCGCCTGCCGAAAACCTGTTATTTGTGGCGATTACCGCGTCCTGAAAAGAGACCCGAGCCACTTCGGCCTCCCTTTCCCTGGAATTCAGGCTCTTGGACACCTGATTCACCAACAAACAGTTCTCCCAGATCTCTCCTATCCTGGCAAGCAAATTCTGCTGTGCTGAAGAGATTTTTCTCTGAATCTCACTGGCTCGGGATTTAAATATACCGATGTCTATTTCTCTGCTCTCGGCGATTTCTGCCCGAGCCTGCAACTGTTCAATCATATTTCTATGTTGGCTCACCTACGCTCTACCATCTCGGACCACCAACTGTGCTTGCTCAAGCTTGGTCTTGATCACTTCTATTTCGTTTTTGTCGACCACTCTAGCCTGTTCTATCTCCATACTAGCCTGACCTTTAGCATTCTCTGCAGTTGTAGCCAATCTAGCCTCGAGGGTCCTGATTAGGCGATTTTTCCTTTTTAGTTGGTTATTCAAAAGCCCAACTGAGAATTGATTTGCCGAAGCGTATGCCCCCAGTGTTCCCGCGATTTCTGTGGTGAGTTGGTCACTTTTCTTATTTTTTCCATCGGTCATGATTTTATATTTTTTCGTAGTGGACTCTCCTTCTTGATAAAACTCTCTTTTCACTACCGCCTTCCTCTTTTTATAAAAAAAGAACTCATTTGGAGGGAGTTCCTCTGCTCTTATGGGCCTCAGTTCTTCATCAAATATCCATCCCTCGCTGACATTTCCCTGTGCCGACTGCAAGGGTGTGACCGAGGTGATGGGCTCTCCTATTTGTTTTGCCGATTATTTTGGAGTATCGACAGGGTTCTGCTCCTTTGGCGTACCTGGAGTCTCTCTTTCAGTCTCCGACATCTGTTTCCTCGGTGGGTCTGGAGTTTTTTCTTCAGCCTCCGAATTCTGTTTGCTTGGTGGGTCTGGAGTCTTCTCTTTTGCTTCGGGATTCCTCGTTTGCTCCCCTTCCTGGTGTTCTCCAAGGTTATACATTACGTCTGCAGAATCTTCAGCATCCTTCTGTTTTGTCTCGGCAACAACTGAACCTCCCAACACAGCGGGGAGACATCTTCGTCTATGTTCCTGGAATTTTAATACAGATGATGTGTCTTCGGGTGCTAATGATTGGATCCGAGCTAACACTTCTTCATAAGATCTCTCCCCTCGGAAAATGTCATCCGAGGGTGAAATTTCATGCTCAAACCTCTTGAGCCCACAATGAGCCAAATGGTTGCTCACAACCCTCTGTGGGTCATGTTTCTTAACTTCGATGGAGACCAAACTTAGGTCGTCCAGGGCTGCAACCTCGGCTTTGGCATGCCCGAAATCTAACAAAGAATAGGAACCTAGCCGAATGGGAAAAGAAGGCCATACCTTCTTTGAGTAACCTTTGAGTTCTTTGCTCACCCCGCCAATTACTGTTTGCCAGGCGACCTCTCGACAAGCCAGCTTGTCGGGAATGAACAAGGGTAGCACATGAGGGGGAACAGAAGCCCCGAAAACTCTGAAATACGAAAAATCAGTCTCCACGTACCAATCCGCTATGCCACTCAGACCTGTTGTAATGTTGTCCGAGATGCGAGGTGGTGGGTGCCCAAAAATGGCGATATGCAGGGGCACCATCACCCAGTTAAAAATCTCATATGTTAACTTTTCTGCTTTGTTCTCCCATAGTTTGTCATGATACTCATGCACGGGTTTTTCTTAGGCTGGATTTCAAGCCCAGCTCATCAAGGGGAATGGTGTCATGGAACATACTGCGTCCATGATATATGCTGACATGAAAAACGAGGACGGTCTCCCAATCACCTTCTGCTCCCGATACTCTGTGACCCTGTTGGCCAAACTGTCCGAGAGTATCTTTGCCCAATTAAACGAGCAACCTTCTGTGACCCGAAACATGAGAGGCACCCACGCGATGTAGAAATGTGATGTGTCTTCTCTCCCAAACAGTCGACATGTCATCATGGCCACGTATTTATATTGTGGCTCCAAAGAAGCGATAGAATAAACGCCCTGGTCATTTGCTCTGAATTTCGCGGAGCGCGAAACCCAATCCTTGATCAAACCGGGCATGGTTTTGTCATACTGGGTGCACTCTTTCTCTTTGAATTCCTCCAGGAACTCGGCACCATATGTATATTCAGATGTCGAAGGTAGCTTGTACATGGTTTGTAGATGCTCGGGCCTAAAAGTCCCAACAGTAACTCGCTGGTTGTTCATGATCGTCCTGGTAGGTAAGTCTACGTGGTCCAACGCCCATCAGATCATGTCGTAATACGGAAGAAACCGTGGCTTGGTTGCTACTATGTGCATCCCGGATTGGACGATTATCTTGTACTTGGTGTGTAGATCATCCCTTTCGATGTCATCGGAGTCGTTTGAGTAATCTACCAATTCTGCTTGCAGAACATTTGACACAAATGACCAGTCGGGGATCGAGCCGACACTTCGGGGTGAAGTGTCGGCGACATTGTCTGAGCCTTGTCCCGCGACTTCGACATTCTCCTTTGCTGCTTTCCGCGGAGCCATGGCCAAAGTTTGCGTTTTCGCTCTCCTTTGATAGAACTGCGTATACATGCAGAAAATAATTAACTCAGAAACGATGAGCTCTGCGTGCTATGAAAAATGCATAATGACACGTAGCTCTTGCATATATTTGAAAAAACGGTACCTTTCAAAACAAGCCTGTCAATTCGAAATTAGAAATAAACTTATGCCGTAAAAATCCGATCTTACACATAGATTTACCTTATCTTCCCATTAATGTCATAAATTTTGGCGGTTCAAAGTCAGTTGGCGCATGGAATTAAAATGATCCTTCGAGAATCATACAAGCATTGAAACTCGGGATAAGTCTTGATTAAAATTAATTAATCCAAATTTTTCCATGTAAATAATTTCTCGCCATTCGTTGTCTTGTAAATCTTTTGTTAACATTTTGAGTTTTCAACTCTCGAGACCGCGAGGACCGAGTTTAGCTTAATCAAATGTAATTGGGATTTGAGGCACAATTAATTTCATAACCGTTTCATTCGCCTTATCACAACTCGGAACTTCGAAGATCCGTTTTTAGGAGATTAGTGCGCCGAGTCGCGAAACCGCGATATGGCGATAGTTAAGACTCAATTAAAGGGAAGAAAACTTGGATTAGGCGATTAATTAATCATGTTATAATTACATCGCGACTTCGTGAGTCGGAGTTTTAGGCGCTGTAACTTTCGAAAAGATAGTGTCGAGTGGCGAAACGCCGAGAACGAATTTTAACCACGGTTAGTTTTTTGCCTTGGATCCTTGACCAGGGTTATCCTGAGAGGGCCTCGTGTCCTCGGCTCTCGGGGTTGTACAAATGAAAATTTTGGTTTGACAGACGCCGAGGCACGAAACTCCGACGACGTCTAATCATGAGTTAAAAGACTTTACCCTGATTATTGTTTAGAGTGAAAATTTATACGACTTCGTCGTTTCGTAACTCGGGACGTGTGAACTCATGGATTAAAGTACCCGACTTGCGAGATCCTGAAGCAAACGAAAAGGAGTGAACAATTCTTACGAAAATGGGCTTGTTTCGCGAGTAGAGAAGCATTGTTGCTCTCACGACCAGGTCTCAGAGGTCTCATCATCTCGGAAGGAAAAGAGAAAATCAACTTTTAGATTTCAAATATCGAATTGAAAATTGTGACAGGCCAAAAAAACAAAGGCGGCTCCAACAGCATGCTTCAGACCATACAATGATTCTTGAGTTTGCAAACAAATCCTTTCTTGTGTTTTTGAACTAACCATTTTGGTTGTTCCATATACATCCCCTTATCCAAAAAACTCCATATCCAACAGTTTTAACATATAGTTGTACTAGCACAACTAGTGCTAACACAACATGAATAGAAACAAGTTTTTAACAACTGGTGAGAAACTTTCATGGAAATCAATTCCTTCCAAATACCCTTTTGCTACCAATCATGCTTTGAACCTTTCATCTTTTACTATAATTGATTTTATAAAAGGAGATTCATCAAACACTGCATCTCTATCCATGATGATTCTATGGGAAGTAGGTTCCCACATTATCCATCCCTTAACATCATCATTATATCAAATATATACTTCTTTGAGCTAGGTCTTACATAGAATGTTGATAAAAACACAAGCATCACAACCAAATAATTTCATATTTGAGGAATCACTAGATGACTTGTTCATACCTCTTCCAAAATCTTCTAGTCTTTCGCAACCGATGGTGATTGAGTTACCAGATAGCACAACTGCTTTTGTCCACAAATATTGTTGCAACTTGGCATTATTGAACATGCCTATTCGATCCCAACTTCCTTGCAATACTTTCCAAATTCCATGGATATGAACCTTCCTTCATCATATATTCTCAAACATGTGATTTCCCTGTCAACACATTAGCCTTTCTACATACCCACCTTTCTAACCTGGACACACTTCTCCACCTTGAACTTTGCATTCGAATAACTTTGACTAAATCCGGCCAAACCAACCCAAGTGAACCTTTGTCGCTCACCTCCAAGGAATTTACATTGAAGTCTCAGTGCTCCACCTTAACACGAACATTCCCTTGCCCAAATTCGGCCAAGTTGGTCAAGTAATCCTTCACCGCTTACCTCCAAGCCCATTTACAATGGAGTTCACCAAGCCTTTTATAGGCTTCATTACATGCAATCCATGGACACAATACCATGGGCTACCCAAAAACATGGACCCGAAAAACCACGTGCTTTGACCTAAAAACTGGATTTAACTCATTAACTCTTTCACCAAGTCAATGTTAACCCAACATACATGCCCCCCACATATTCAATCTACCTAAATCTATGTCAATACTTTTCATAGGTGACCTGATTAACCAGGGGTACGCATGCCTATTCAGTTCTTACATACATATGCCCATTTACATGCAATCAATAATTTTTACAACTCTAAAGTAAATACATTTTTTTTATTCACGGTGACTCAACCATCACCGCCCTGCAACTTCTATGTGAACACAGGTAGTGAGACATAATAGACAGATAAAAATTCATCAACCATACTTGAACTTGAATTTGTTGCAGCTGAATTTGCTTCAATTTTGGAGTCCTCTTTGGATGCTTGTTGTCTTTTCCAACAATCCTTCTTGAGATGCCCAGATTTGCCATAGAACTAACATTTTCCCTTACCCTTACTATTTTTTGACTTGGACCTGGTTGTAACTTTATAATCTTGCCCTCCTTTTGTAGATCGACCTATAACCACCATTGCTTCTGTTGTTGTGGTTTCTTTACTGGACCTTCTCCTCATTTCCTCGGACAATAGAGCTCCCACAACAATGTCATAATCAATGATATATGTTGAGCTTAACCACATAGATATGACCAGATGATCCCAAGACTCAGGCAACAAACTCAGTAGTGTAATTGTCTTGTCCTCATCTTTGTACTTTACTTCCATACTAGATAATTGACAAATCAGAGTATTGAAAACATTTAAGTGATCAACAATTTTTGTACCTTCTTTCATATGTAAGTTGTACAACTGCCTCTTCAAGAAGATTATGTTCTTCGGGGACTTTTTCATATAAATAATCTCCATCTTTCTCCATAACCCTGTTGTTGTTTCCTCTCCAACAATGTTAAACAAAAATTTATCTGCTAAACAAAGAAAAATGGTACTGAGAGCTCTTGAATCCAGATCATCCCAGTCCTCATCTGACATACCTGCTGGTCTCTTTGACTTTCCTACTAAAGCCTTTTGCAATTCTTGTTGCACAAGCAGATCCCGCATCTTGCGCTTCCATAACTGAGAGTTATTATTGTCATTAAATTTCTCCACCTCAAACTTAGAACTCTACACTTTTACCATTAACAGAAATTCCCAAAACATTGCTTATAAAACTGAGTATTTTTATAGTGAAACAGTAATATTATATTCAAGGTTAAACCCCAAAAATATAACATTTAATTAAAAAACAATAAACGCTTCTTAAAAAAAAAAATTATTTAAGAACGTGACCTCTTCCACTTTTCACCTTTTATCATAAAAAAAACTCACCTTTATTAAATCTCACCTCTATTAAAGTATCATCATCAACTTATTTAAAAAAAAATGGTTTCTTTTATAAAGTATGACCTTCATACCTCGTACCTCACCCTTTCATAAAGTATGGCCTTCATACCTTGACCTTAAAAAAAAGGAGTTTATTTTTTTATTAAACATCGATTGTCGCACTTAAGACAAGGATAGCATGCGACACTTTCCAAAAGTGTCGCGCTGTGTAATATGGATTACCTACGACACTTCCTCCAAATTGTCAAACTATGTAATATGTACTACCTATGACACTTTGCAGAAATTGAAAATTTTGCAAGTGTGTCTGCGACTGTGCACTGTGTAACAAGGACAACTTGTGACAGTGTAATAAAACTCATCTTAGGTTGATTCACTCCACTCATCTCGGCTCGGTTAACCTTCTCTTTTATCCAACAACCCGATTCTCTTCTCCTTCACTCTCAGATCCTTCAACTCTGCGCTCTGATACCACTTGTTAGGCAGTGGAAGCATAAACGTAACAAGATTCTAATAGCAAAGAAAATAAACCAAGATTAAACCGAGAATAACAATCACACAATTGACACAATGATTTATGTGGAAACCCAATATGGGAAAAAACCATGGGGAAATGATAATCGGTATTCTTATTATCCAAGGGAGGATTACAATAGCCAATCACATGCATACAACCATCCTCTCCTGACATACACATTGCACTCCACAGTATTGTGTCTTTCTCACACACTACACATTCACCTCTATGGGTATGCTCGTATATATAACATATATCACACAGTTACAGTTACATGAACTGATCATAAATAAATCACACAGTTACACAACCTGTTCACTATAGTGCATGCATGCACAATCTAAATTTAGTGCATGCAGCCGCATGGGAAATTGGTTGGCACGTTTTCAACAGTTTTCATGTCTAATATCTTCTTATTTAAAGATTCAGGGAAGACGTCATTCGAAGGAATTCAGCTTGCTTTGTAGTCTTTGGGACATGGCCAACAATTTAATTATGGTTATCATCTCGTCTCAGTTGATCACGGATCTAAAAGGAGCTTGATTTGGATCAGAGAACTCCTCAAGAAGACTGATACTCATGGCCCTGATATTCCATAACTTTGGCTTAATGATTCAATATTCATCCCATTCCTAGAACTTGTGTAGAAACCATTATTTAGACTTCAACATATTGTAAGGAAGAATATCTGAGTAAACCATGTATGTTTCATGTAAGACTCAATGAAGGGAAGATTGTACAAGTGATGATCTGTTATAAAATCACTTAATACGCAACATAGTTTTCTGCCTTTTCTTATAATGTGAACAAGAAGGAGAATGTAGACATCAGCCTCCAAGAGAGAGAAATCAAAATTGCCCACTATGATCATGGACCAAGACTTTTGGTAGACCAAAAGTTTCTTTTCGTGAGGAGGTATGATTTAGGAGGATCTCTACACTTGAGAAATTTTGAAGGTCTTCATTTATGTTGATATTGTCTGCATAACAAAGAGCTCATTGGGAGCCTTTCGGCGCAATTTGAATGAGGTTGAATGGACTTCATATGCGCAAGATATGGCCTGTTGAAATAAAGGGACAAAATGGATAACATCAAATTAAATGATTAATAAATATTTGAGGACTACATGCTTTGTATTTTTCCTCTCAAAATGTAATGGGAAACTAATGGAAGAGACACCTAGCATTCTAATTTCCTAGTTTCAAGGGAAAGATGAGAGTCTCATGGAAGGTTGAGATCTTCATGGGCATGGTTGAGATATTTTCTCAAATCAATTCGTTGATTGGTGCCCAGATCCTAATTTATGGGATCTTGAAATATATTCTCTCCTTAATATCTTGAGGTGGTTCTCAAATGAAGAACTATTTAAACCCATTTTGGAGAGGGAAGGAGGATTTTTGATTCATTATTCTTTTGTAAAGGAAAGATAACAATTTCTAGCCTTGTTTGGTGAATTCATTTCCCTTTTGGAAAGGAGAGATAGCAAGTTGTAGGCTTGCTTGAGAATTCATTAGTCCTTTGTAAAAGAGAAGCCCTCTTTGAAAAAGAATCAATAAAGCATGTTCGTGGATTGAAGCGGATTAAAGCAGATTGAAGCGGACTTGGATACATAGCCCAGGCAAGGTGAACTTCGTTATCAATTGGATGAGTATTGTCTATATTTTTAAATGCTTGTTTCCAGTCTTTAAATGTTGAATTTTTAATTCATTAAAGTCAATTTTCTTTATGTAAATATGGGAAATTGAGAAGTTGTTTAAATGAATCTGAATTAGTAGTTTTTAAGCACTAATTTTGGATCAACCTCTGCCTCTACTTCAATGTGGGATAGTCTATCTCTACCATGGACAAGTATTCTTCTATATGTTCAGCCTTTGGAGCAGTCTCTCTATCTACTCTAGTTCTACTTACTCAAAAAATGACTTCCACACTTTTGCTTCCATAGTCGTGGGTCCTTTAAAGACCTTTCCTTTTCCTAAATATGTTGGTTGTTCACATTCATCCCCCACCTCGTTTCTTCTTGCTTAGGAGAGATGCAAAACATTTTTTCCTCTAGGAATGCCAAGAGGTTCTCATTCATTTTCCAACCAATAATCCCCACTATATTTTCACCTTTTGGGGGATGAAACACGAGAATATGATACTGGAATTTGGTTGGCACATGGAGATGATTGTCAACTTCCTACTATCAAAATTTAACCACCAATAAACGCCATATGACCAAGTTATGGCCAAATTACTTATACAACCATTTCACATTTTCAAGGGGTAAACAAACAAATATGAGGTTGATTTTTTGGTAGGCACCTATTTATATGTGTCAGTTCACCATAGTGTGACATTTTTTTTCTTCATCCAACTTCATGTGCCCCCATTGCCCAAAATATGAAATTGATTTTTTAACTTGTCCAATTTTGCAACAATCTGGGTGCTTCTATAGCAATTGTGTTTTTAGGATTTATGCATTTTTATTGCGTTACAAAATCTACAACAACTTGTAGCATGGTCCATTCACACTTTTTTAACAACTATAAGCATTTTGCATTCATGATAAATGTAGCAATAGACCTATAATGCAGCATGCCTTCGTTTTGTAGTATCTTCCCATACATTTTTGGTGACTTCTACATATTTAACTTAGCATAAGGTTTGGGCATGAAAACTAGATCCAAGCACCAAATTAGTTTCCAATCAAATTTAAACAATAACTTTTGTGATATTTATAAACTAGAAGTATTGTCTTACTCCAACAAAGGCCAGAAAACAAAAAAACATGCCAAAAAACAAACCACAAATTAATACTCTCACACTAAACAAAAAAAAAAATGCCAAATAACAAACCACAAATTGATACTCTCACACTAGAAAATATTGATATGTTATCATATAACTTTAAAACAAAAGGTAACTAACTTCTTAAAACAATTCAAGCAATCAGTAGAGAAAAACTGTGGAAAAAAACGATGAAAATAAAGTTTCATGGCCATAAAATTTATTCTCTAACAATATTATCCCATAAGAATTAGCAAAAGAAAATGCTTCTTGAACTTAAACATATGATATTTTATATATTAAATAATGTATAGTATTTGTGTGCTTTCATTCTCTCAAAACGAATACATTTTTTTCTATGACTCTTATCATGCTTGGCATTGAAAATTTTGAATTTTTCAAAACCAAATACATTTTATGACTCTTATCATTCTTATCATGTTTGGCTTTGAAAATTTTGAATTTTTCATAACCACATATATCATGTGAAATTTTATGTACTATTTTACAAAATAGTTGTTTTGAAATTTTTGAATTTTTCATAACCACATATATTATGTGAAATTTTATGTACTATTTTACAAAATAGTAGTTTTTCAGAACATGGAATTTTTTTATTATATATAATTAGTTAATCCTCGAGACATTGCGTCTTTTTCCTTTATTTTTCAAAAAAAAAATTAATATGATATTTTAACAAAACCACCTCAAATTTTAAGAAAAAAAGAGATTCCAAAAACAATTTCCTTAAAAGATTGACATTTTTCAAAAAAAAATTGAAAATCTAAGAATATTCCTTGAGTTGTCATTATACTCGCAAACTTGCCTCTATATTTGTAACAATTTTTTCACATATATCCTTATTTTTATAAAAGAAAAAATCCGTATTCACACCACAAAAAATCTTCTTGTTTTAATTTATTATAAAGTGGGCCATGATGCTAATAAATGTCTTACTCAAGCTCCCAAAAAGGTTGAAAGACTATGTTAAAGAGTATAATGCTCCTTGGTGGTAAGTTGTGCATTAAGAACAAGTTTTTAATGAACATGTCTATGTTTTGACAAAAGAACAAGAAATTTTATCTACACAACAAATGTCATTTGACACTAGCATTAGACTTAGAATAGTTGCAGACTATCCATAAAGTGGTTAAAACAAAAAAAATATGTCTATGTTCCTATAAATATAAAAGTAGATGGAGGGTCCACTTTGGTCAGAGGATTTTTAGGAAAGTAATGACATCCAATTATGTCAAATCTTGAAGGAGACAAAGGAGGATTGTGGATCACACACGTCGTGGGAGACATTATCGAGGTCTGTGGGAACATCACTTAACAACTAAAACACACTTGTGTCTGTTCCTAGTAGAGTAAATACCTCTTCTGAGTTTACTTGCATGGGTGTTTCGATCAACGAGAAAGAGACTGGAAACTCTTTACTTGATGGTGTGATAGGGTTAAGGTTTGTAGAGAGAATCATAGAGCTATCATGCCTTTAGGCAGCCTAGAAGAAGGAGGAGTTGGGCCAAAGAAGGAAAACCCATAAAGTGGTTAAGTGATGCAGGAGCATCGCTCCACCTCAGCAATGCACTGGCTATCTAGCACATCCACGCGCATTCAAGGAGGGGAGAGGCTCCAGCCCTCTCATTTTTCCCTCAAATTTAAAGTTTTAAATGTAATTAAAGAAATTAAATGTTGTCAGGCTGGAAGAGCCAAGTTGATGCCTTTGTACAGGAAGGAGTTAGAGTCTCCTTTAATGGCTAGCTGTAAGGCTGAGCTAGATCCGATTCGGACCAGATTTTTCATTCATTGTCTACCTCAGTAGATAGGCGTTTTAATTGTGATAGGATGTCACTAAGGTAGCTCAGGAGGGAAAGATCGTTGAGCCCCTCATGGATAAAGCTTTGTAAAATATGCCCTGTAGAGGTTGTTGAAAGTTGATTGTAAATCATTGAAAGCCGAGAGGAGAGAGCCGAGACTCAGCTGTAGTCCAAGCTCACACATTGTAATTAACATTCGGAGATTAATACAAATGAACATATTTCACTTTTTATGGAATTATGTGTGGTGAATGTTTGCTTTATGTTGATGTGTGTTTATATGAATATATGTTGTAGATGTGTATGATAGGTTTCCATCTGTAGGGATAGACAGAATTCTTTGTCTATGAGTTTGTCGGATTATTTTTGGGTTCTTTAGGCTAAAAGCAAGGAGTGAATGACAGAGCGTTGAGAACTCTGTGAGCCAACACAAGGAGTACATATCTGAACTATGCTTCGAGTACAGAAGAGAACGTTCCAGGTGGGCACATCAGGATAATTCACAGGCTCAGAGAGGAGGCTCAAGGTTGTTGAACACCTTGGAGGAGAGATGTGCAGAGAAGACACAGAAGACAAAGTTGTTGAACACTTTGTAGAGCTCTGCCAGGTGGGAATTGAGAAGGTGCAAGGGTGCACATGTGAACTCTATCTAGAGTTCAGAGAAAAGAGTGTCAAGGAGAAGACACTCACAAAATTACTGAACACTCTGTAAGCTCAGCAAGGAGTGCTTTGAGCAGGTGCAAAGAGTGCACAAGACCAACACCTTTCGAAGTGTTGGAGAAGTTGAAGGAACTAGAGTTGTTGAACACTTTGGGGGAAGAAGCTATGCAAGGTGTGCATTGAGCAGGCGCAAGGAGTGTGCGAGAACTCCATTTCGAGTTATGTGAGAAGGTTTCCAAGAGGGCACATCATAAGGTTAAGGCTCATAGGAGAGTCGAGTGCAAGTCTGCACATAGAGCGCAAGGAGTGCGTGAGCAAATTCTCAGAATTCAAGACTCAAAGAGTGAAGTTGTGCAAGTAATGTGCAAGGCCAACACCCTGTTGAAGTATTGGTAAAGGCTCTGGAGAAAAAGAAGACGAGTGCCAGGAAGACACAAGAAATTATTTGAAGGAGTTAAGGGTCAAGACCCTTAGAGATTCAAGCAAGCTAAAGCTCAGGACAAATAGTGTCATTGCGCACAGAGTCTCTACAAAGAGTGCAGAAGGTTGAGAATAGTCCAAGTCTCAGACTGTGGGAGAAGTGCTAAGTGTGCAGAGAAGTGAAAGTGTGCACCGGGACCCAAGTCCCTCGACCTGAAAATATCATGAGAGATAGCGATCAACATTCCTGTAAGAGGAAGGAAACCTTTCAAGTTCTAGTTGATAGAGCAGCGCAAATGTGTGCCCAGACCTAAGTCCCCTGAAGTTGCACAAGATCAGGAGGGAGAGCATTTTTCCAGAATGCGAGTCAAGGCCTAGTAGACGACTACTCAAATTTGAAAGGAGAACCTCAGAAAACTTTCGGAAGAAGTCCTTCACCAGAGAAGGAAGGAAAAGTGCGCAGAAGGGAGAAGTTATAGGAGTCGTCAATTCTCGGTGGGAGAGCATATATGATGGACCACCGATCAAAGTCCAAGAAGAGGAGGAGCACGTTCAGTGGAGGATTTTTGAAGGCAAGAGACGAACATAAAAGATATGTTCAGGACTTGGCAGGTGATCCGACAACCGTCAGATCTGGGAGAGTTGCATGGAGCATAACAAAAGAAGTCCTTTGGACTTCGCACATTCAGGAGTATTGGAACGCAGAAGAGTGTGGACGTGTCGAAGTCCCGGAGCCTGAAGAAATTGGGACCATCTGTTACAAATGACACATGTCAGAGGATTATCCTTTTCAGAATCTGACAGTCTGAGGCAACAGAGAGGTAAAGAGTTCAGGTCCCCCAAATTCATAGGGACCCGAAGAAACTTGCACTGTCCATCAGCTGGGACACGTGTCGTTGGATCTAGGACTCCAGAGGAGGAGCACTCTGGAGGAACTGAGGCATGGAACATGCAAGCTAGCTGAAGCTTCGAACAATGGAGCTCATCATGGTCATCTGATTAAGTGGACAGTTGTCACCAGATCCAGAGATCCAGGGGTCGAGCACTCTAGAGAGAAGTGTGTAGCATGGAGAGAGATTTTCTAGAGGCCCGAAGGCCATAACTCATATGAGCCATTCAAAGTGGTAGACATGTGGCGAGAGATCTCGTGCTCTGGAGGAACTAGAGAGCGCGAGTGTGAAGGTACCTGGACTCATGAAAGGTCAGAGTCACGGAGAAAATCCTTGTCATTTATTTGTGGGGAACAAGTGTCATCGGATCCTGAGATCTAGAGATTTGATACTCTGGAAGCATCGTAGGTTGGAGCGGGCAGACATTCTGAAGCCCAAATTTTGAATGAACTATCTGTCATCGATTTCAATGAGCATTGTGCATCATCGATCCATGTAGTTGTTTGGCGCTCCATTATTTCGGCAAGTTCGCAGGGTTTTGTTTTCGGGGAAAAAGGTGCGGAGTAAGGTCGAACCTCCCGAAGCCTGGAGCTTCGAAGCACCGAAGTAAAGTGTTGTGGTTAGCGCCTGTTGTCTTGGCGTCAGGTGATAGCCCAAGGTCATATGCAAACCTTGGCCAAGAAAAAGGGGGCTAGGGCCCAACTTCGATTTCATTGAAGTTCAAGAGAAAGGATCTTAGAGGAAGCGCCTGAGAGGTTCAGATCGGTGTGGATCTGCAACAAAGGGAGTAAACGGTCTTGAATTCTTTGGGAAGTTGTAGATTGGCCCATGGTTTTGGCCTAGAGTCTCTTGCAGGGCTCTATGGGTGTTTTACAGACCCTCGTTATCGGTTTTAAGCGCAGGGGCTCAAGAAAAGACCTGTGGAAAGGATTTTGGGTGCTCGGTGGGGCCTAAAGAGCTAATTCAGCTCAGAAATTTGAAGATCCTAGACCATGAGTTTGTGCAACCCCTAGGAGAGAAGAGGGGTTGCATCAAGTGGTATCAGAGCCACAGAATTAATTTATATAGGCAAAGGAGACAAAGGAGATAGTTTGATCCCATCAAGTGGTATCAGAGCTTGATTTTGCTTGTAGACATCAGGTGAAGGAGGAGATAAAGAAGAAGAAGCTGGAGATTCTCTCAGTTGTAGAGTAGGCAGCAGACAGCCAGGTGGGCTGAAGTCAAAGGAGGAGATGGATACTGAAGGCCGTAATCATGGTCGAAGAGAAGACCACCAACAGAAAATTAAGGCAAAAATTGACAGGGAGCTCAGTGAGATAAGAGTAGAAATGGACAGTCTAATGTTGAAAATGCAACAGGAAGCACATGTACACTAGAGGTATGAATGGCCAATGAAGCAGAGAGTAAAATGGAATATCCAACAATTGGTTTCCAGGAGGCAGTGCCAGGAGTTGAAGAAGTGGTTGAGGGAAGTTGAAACCCACTGAGACACAGAGGAGGAGTTGGTTTGCATCTGTGAGCTAGAAGTTGGATAAATCCTCAGTGATGAGGAGGAGAAGAGATCAAGAAGAGATCTTGTAGACTTCTAGGAGGGAAGTAGTGAGCTATCAGATTGCCAGATGAGCAATGATCTAATATCAATGGAGGATCTCATGAACTGCCAAGAGGGAAGTGGTGAATTTTATATTTCCAGGTGGGCAATGAAGTGAGATCAGTTGATCTCATAGATTGCCAGGAGGGCAGAGGTGAAGTCCCAAATTTCTAGGTGGGAAAGGGAGAAGAGATGAACTCAGAGGTGATTTTAGGTTAGCAAGCAATGTTGACAGAAGAGGAGGATCAGAGGCATATTCTGATCATTGGAGGAATTAAAATATTCCTTCCAATCATCCCAGTAGGGGCTAGTACACATGTTGAAGGTGCGGAAGATGAAAGACAGCCAGCAACGACTATCATAGAAGAGGAGAATGAGGAGACATTAAAATCTTCCCAACATATGAGAGAAGAAGAAGAGCATTCGGCATAATTGCTCAGAATTTTCAGCCAGGAAGTTGAATAGGAGATGATTGTAGCATTGAAGCTTGCAACAGAAGAGGAAGCAGACAACGTGGACTTTTCTGATCTGTACAATGAATTGGAAGGCCTAGAGATAAGGGTGATAGTGAAAATTCAGCACATCAAACAAGTTAAGTTGGAAGCAAATGGAGAAGAGTTCTAGTCCAAGGAGCAACTAGAAGAAGTTGGATATATACCGGCAGAAGAGATGGCAGAAGATAGTCTGTCAGAGGAGGAAGCTGAGCAGCAGATCAGTAAGGGGACTACAGAGTTGGAGTTTGCAGTAAAGTGGAAATCTAGTGCCACAGGAAGTGAAGACATCATGGGAGATCAGGATGATCTGCCCCTAGACCAGCATGAGGCAGTGCAACAAAGAAGACTGTCAGGGAGTCAACCATTGGAGCAGTTGAACAGAGTGATTGAGGAAATAAGGAAGTTGATGGTGAAGTCAGCATATGAGACTTCCAGTAAGGAGAAGCTAAGCAGAAGGAAGCCTGCAAGAGCAGTAGGGAAGCCGCAGTAGCAACAAAAAAACATAGGAGCAGGAGGACAGCTCCAAATAAGAGTGTGGGATCTAGGGGGATTTCAACAGCAGAGCAGAGGAGCTCATGAGCAAAAGCTCACGATTTTCCCAGCATTGGAGTATTATGGAGGAGCATCTCTCCACCTCAGCAACGCACCAGCTATCCAACACATCCATGTGCATTCAAGGAGGGGAGAGGGCCAGTCCTCTCATTTTTCCCTCAAATTTAAAATTTTAAATGTAATTAAAGAAATTAAATGTTGTGAGGATGGAAGAGCCAAGTTGATGCCTTTGTACAGGCAGGATTTAGATTCGCCTTTAATGGCTAGTTGTAAGGATGATCTAGATCCGATTCAGACTAAATTTTTCATTCATTGTAATGTGCCTCAGTAGATAGGAATTTTAATTGTGATAGGATGTCACTAAGATAGATCAGGAGGGAAAGCTCGTTGATCCCCTCATGTATAAATATTTATAAAATATGCCCGGTGGAGGCTGTTGAAAGTTGATTGTAAATCATTGTAAGTCGAGAGGAGAGAGCCAAGAATCAACTGCAGTCTGAGCTCGCACATTGTAATTAACATTCAGATATTAATACAAATGAACAGATTTCACTTTTTATGGAATCCTGTGTGTTGAATGTTTGCTTTATGTTGAAGTGTTTTTATATGAATATATGATGTAGATGTGTATGATAGGTTTCCATATGCAGGGATAGACAAAAATCTTTGTCTGTGATTTTATTGGATTATTTGTGGGTTATTTAGGCTAAAATAAAGGAGTGCATGACATAGTGCTAAGAACTCTATGAGCCAACGCAAGGAGTGTGTATCTGAACTCTGCTTCGAGTACAGAAGAGAACGTGCCAGGTGGGCACACTAGGATAATTCACAAACTCAGAGAGGAGCCTCAACGTTGTTGAACACCTTGGAGGATATATGTACAGAGAAGACACAGAAGACAAAGTTGTTGAACACTTTGTAGAGCTCTGTCAGGTGGGTATTGAGCAGGTGCAAGGGTGCACATGTGAAATCTATCTCGAGTACATAGAAAAGAGTGTCAAGGATAAGACACTCATAGAGTTATTGAACACTCTGTAAGCTCAGCAAGGAGTTCTTTGAGCAGGCGCAAAGAGTGCATAGGACCAACACCTTCTGAAGTGTTGGAGAAGTTGAAGGAACCAAAGTTGTTGAAAACTCTAGGGGAATAAGCTTGGCAAGGTGTGTATTGAGCAGGTGCAAGGAGTGTGCAAGAAATCCATTTTGAGTCATGTGAGAAGGTTTCCAAGAGGGCACATAATAAGTTTAAGGCTCAGAGGAGAGTCGAGTGCAAGTATGCATAGAGAGCGCAAGGAGTGTGCGAGCAAATTCTCAGAATTCAGGACTCAAGGAGTGAAGTTGTGAAAGGAATGCCTAAAGCCAACACCATGTTGAAGTATTGGTAAAGGCTCTGGAGAAAAGAACATGAGTTCTAGGAGGGCACAAGAAATTATTCGAAGGAGTTAAGGGCTGAGACCCTTAGAGATTCGAGCAAGCTAAAGATCAGGAGGAATAGTGCCATTGTGCACAGAGTCTCTGCAAAGAGTGCAGAAGGCTGAGAATAGTCCAAGTCTTGGACTGTAGAATAAGTGTAAGTGTGAAGAGGAGTGCAAGTGTGCATTGGGACCCAAGTCCCTCAAGTTGACAAGCTCAGGAGAGATAGCGGTCAACATTCCTGTAAGAGGAAGGAAACCTTTCAAGTTCTAGTTGATAGAGTAGTGCAAGTGTGCGCCTGGACCTAAGTCTCGTGAATTTGCACAAGCTCATGAGGGAGAGCGTTTTTCCAAAATGCGATTTGAGGCCCAGTAGACAAGTTCTTAGAAAGGTTCAAAAGGTGAACCTCTGAAAACTTTCAGAAGAAGTCCATCACCAAAGAAGGAAGGAGAAGTGCGCAAAAGGGAGAAGCTGCAGGAGTCGTTGATTCTTGGTGGGAGAGCATATTTGGATCACCAGATCAAAGTCTAGGAAGAGGAGGAGCATGTACAGTGGATGATTTTTGAAGGCAGGAGACAGACGAACAAGATCCGTTCGGGATTTGGTAGGTGATCTGACAATCGTCATATCTGGGAGAGTTGCGCGGAGTATAACAGTGGAAGTCCTTCGAACTTTTCACATTCGAGAGTATTGGAACACAGAAGATTGTGGACGTGTTGAATTCTTGAAGCCCGAATCAATCAGGACCATTTTTTACAAAGGACATGTGTCAGAGGATTATCCTTTTCAAAATCCCGGCAGTCTGGGGCAACAGAGAGGTAAAGCGTTCAGGTCCCCCGAAGTCATAGGGACTCGGAGAAATATGCATCGTCCATCAGCTGGGATGCGTTTCATTGGATCTATGACTCCAGAGGAACTGAGGAGTGGAGCATGCAAGCTAGTCGAAGCTCCGAACAACAGAGCTTATTGTGGCCGTCTAATTAAGTGGACAGGTGTCACCATATCCAGAGCTCCGAGGGTCGAGCACTCTGGAGAGAAGTGTGTAGCATGGAGTGAGATTTCCCGGAGGCCCGAAGGTTGGAACTCATCCAAACATCCAAAGTGGTAGACACGTGGCAAGAGATCCTGTGCTCCGGAGGAACTGGAGAGCGTGCGAGTGTCGTAGCAGGAAGACTTGTCGAAGCCCACATTTTCGAATGAACTACCTGTCGTCAATTTCAATGAGTATTGTGTGTTGTAGATTTGTGTAGTTGTCCGACGCTCCATTATTTTAGCAAGTTCCCAGGGTTGTGTATTCGGGGGAAAAGGTTTGGAGTAAGGTTGAACCGCCCAGAGCCCAAAGCGTCGGAGCACCGAAGTAAAGTGATGTGGTTAGTGCATGTTTTCTTGGCGTCAGGTCATATCCCAAGGTCATATGCAGACCTTGGCCAAGAAAAAATGGGCTAGGGCCCAAACTTGATTTTATTGAAGTTCAAGAGAAAGGGTCTTAGAGGAAGCACCCAAGAGGTTCAAATCGGTGCGGATCTGCAACAAGAGGGAGTAAACGGTCCCAAATTATTTGGGAAGATTTAGATTGGCCCACGATTTTGGCCCAGAGTCTCTTAGAGGGCTCTGTAGGCATTTTACGGACCCTCGCTAACATTTTTAAGCGTGGGGGCTCAATAAAAGACCTGTGGAAAAGATTTTGGGTGCTAAGTGGGGCCCGAAGAGCCGTTTTGGCTCAGAAATTTGAAGATCCTAGACCGGGAGGTCGTGAAACCCCTAGGAGAGAAGGGGTTTTGCATCATTAAGAGTAGAGGGGGTGGGGTTTCATTGGTAGTTATGGAAGACATCGTTATAAACCATAATTTGGACCCATCAGGGAAGTCGCTATTCAACAAGTTCATGAGAAGGAGGATAGTAATGAATGCTTTAAATTACTCGATGCAATTTTCTTGGGTGGATTTGATAGGGTATGGGCTAAAGACACATATTCTCCCTAGAATTTGGTTGGGATTCTGCTTCAGGTTAGAGGTGGATGCCTTGCAAGTATTGAAGATTTCATGGTTATGGGATAATGTTACTCTATCCCTTAAGTTTTGACATCTACTTTTTAATGTTAATGATGAACATGTGGAGTCCACGTCGATCTTGATTAAACTCCCTAGTCTCCTAATGGAGTTGTGGAAAATCAAGGCGATGAACGCTATTTGGGACTGGCTTAGAAAAACCATCCTCGTGGATGACAACTTTAAGAATAGCCAGTGTAGGTCTGTGGGTCAAATTCTAGTCAATATAGACATTAAGAAGGGCCTTTATGAGTCTATTGAGATTATCTTAGTATTTGAGAGTTATACTAAAAGTCTATACTATATAAATATGCCCTTCAGATACTCCCAATTCCATTTGTATGGTCATTTATTCAAGGATTGTTCTTTGGCATTGGTTTGTAAGGTTTGGAGGTAGAAAATCATTCTACATATGAATCAGAGGAGAAGGAGGATACTACATCTTTGAAGTCTCTATCATTTGATCAGAAGGAAGTTATTAAAGTGGATATTGAGGAAGACATCGACACATGTCGATCTCAAGGCGGTAATATTGGTGACACATCAATCCCCCTAATGGCAAGCTTGTGTCACTTGGGGAGCTCCGTCGATCTAAAAGAAGAGGTATTGGACAAGGCCCCTAATCTGTTTCCAACTATGGTCAAGGTTACATTGGCATGTGATGATGGTGAGGATCTCACGGATAAGTCTAATATTCCTTGTCACATTTCTATTGGAATTTCTAAGGAGAAGACTATTCTAGAGTCCTCTACTACTACCTATTTGAAGAAAAAGGGTGTATGTAGGGATAAACCTTCGACAAAATATGTCTATGCATCCTCTATTTTGGATGGTAAAGGTGCTTCCATATCCCTCTCCAATTATTCAAACCCTGGTTATTCAAGCTAGAATTCTTTGGGTGATGGAACTATTTTAGATAATTTGGCCAATTGTTAAAGAGGGATGGGTCTTATCATTTGCGCTCAGTTGTTAGGTAGCTAGAGAGGTAGTGGAGGTCATTGAATGTAAGGTGGACTAGGTCCACTATGGTAGTTAGATATAATAAATGTAAGAGGACTTCTTAGAAGATTATGCTTCTAGAAGATTCCTCCTCTAGAATGTTCTTAGGTGATGGTAGCATTATATAAAGGGGTTAAAACAATGTAATGGGGTATGAAGAGAAGCATTGTATTTGGAGTTGAATCTCATTAGGAGGAAACCCCCTCAAAGATGCAAGTGAACAGGAGAGGATCCCTTCCATAATAGGATCCATTCTATGGTGTTGCCCTACCCCAAGGGTTTTGATATAATAAAGTGGTGGTTTTCTATTGTTCCATATATGTTGTGTGGTGATCATATTCAAATATATTTGGTACTATTGTAGTATTTTTTATTCAGGTATTTGGTACTTGGCAAGTGAACAGGAGAGGATCCCTTCCATAATAGGATCCATTGTATGGTGTTGCTCTACCTCAAGGGTTTTGACTATTTCTTTTGTTCAATGTTTTGGTTAATGGTTTGAGTTTTTCTTGTTCATATTGTGGGTTTATTTTGAGATTTATCTTCATATATATTCAGGTACTTAACAAGTGGTATCAGATCACTTTCGTTGGCAGGAAGTGTGGGCAAATATTTTTATTTTTTGCAGATTTATTTTTTTGGAAAAAAAAGAGATCCGTAACATTAAAGGAGATTTATATAGGTTTTGGTGTAAAATTTTCAAAAAACGGTTGTATATCTGAGTTCCTCTCATAAAAACACCCAAGTTAAAAAAAAATCGTCTAAAATGGAGTCTGGGAAGTCAAGTTATTTGCATTTTAAAATATGCAATTTTCAGGGTTTTTTTCCGCGAACAACCACGTGATTTTTATGATTTATGTAGAATATGGGGCTGAATTTTTCAAAAAAAATTGCATATATGAGTTCCACTTAGAATTTCACCCAATTTCGAAAAAAAAAAACATCAAAATTGGAGCTCTGGAAGTGAAGATATCGCTGATTTAAAATCAACTATTTTGGGGGGGGGTTCATGATGGCGACGGGACTGCAGAGTTCATAACTTTTCCTAGGGTGCTTAGATTTCTACCAAATCAATACCATTGGATAAATTATTTTAAGACATTTATTTTGGTATATTTTATGTGGTTTTTTCAATGGCTATTTTCCCTCAAACCCTCAAATAAATTTTACAGATGACTAAAGCATTCAAAGCCCAATTAAATGACACGTTGCACGACCTTGTAGATGGCCTCACATTGCATGACCTTGCAGACAGCCTCAAGGATAGTTTTTGTAGTATTCAAGATTCATTGGATAGCATGCAGAAGAGATTTCTTATGGCGGACATCAGGGATGAATATAATCAAGAAACATGTGCTTGATATGATTTTGAGGCCGATTGTGATGATTTGTATATGGATAGTTGTCATTTCTGGGATGACAACCAATTTCATATTTTATTTGATGACTCTAATCCACCTTACGTAGAGAACATCAATGTGACAAATCGGGAGCCAATGATTATTACCAGTGTCCATCCTGCATATTCTACAGTGGTATTATTCCTTCCAGATTCTACTACGACCCTTTTCCACTATGTGGATGGATCTTCTTATTTGGATCCACATGATAAGTGTCTATCTTTGGAGCATCATTTTGAGTTGTTTATTGGGTTCCGAAATCTTCCACGGGGAGTTCACATGAGCACCTGGACATGAGATCTTGGTTGGACTACTTCAACATGGTGGCTTTCCTTTCTACATGGGACCTTGGTTCTCTAGTCTTCTTCAACATTATGGTCCACAATTATTCATGGGACCCTGGTATATGGTTTTCCACCCTCGTAACAAGCGTTGAGGACAACGCTTTCATAAGGGGGATGGAATTTTAGATAACTAGAGAGGTAGTGGAGGTCATTGAATGTAAGGTGGACTAGGTCCACTATATTATTAAATAAGGCCCACTATGGTAGACAGATATAATAAATGTAAGAGGACTTCTTAAAAGGTTATGCTTCTAGAAGCTTCCTCCTCTAGAATTTTCTTAGGTGATGGTAGCACTATATAAAGAGGTTAAGACAATGTAATGGGATATGAAGAGAAGTATTGTATTTGGAGCGGTAGCTCAATATGAGGAAGCCCCCTCGAAGAGGTAAGTGAATAGGAAAGGATCCCTTCCATAATAGGATCCATTGTATGGTGTTTCCCTTCCTCAAAGGTTTGATATAATAAAATGGTAGTTTTCTATATTGTTTCATATATATTGTGGGGTGATTGTATTCAGATATCTTTGGTACTATTTTGGTATTCTATATTCAGGTATTTGGTACATAACATCAATGAAAATATCTTTACCTCCTTCCATATTCTTCTTTGAGGGACTAGGTTGTAATTTGTGTTTAGATGGGGGGACTCTTTCGATGGGGAGAAAATATTATATAAAAATTGATCGGGAGCAAGCATCTAAGGAAGTTTTTCAGGGTAAACAACATTTAATAACTAGGGTCCTTAGAGTGGGACAAGCCCCTTAAGGAGTTTTTGCATGAAGCTCATGTTGTTGAATATTAATGGCCTTGGAGGGAAGGATAAAAAATTATCCCTCCACAGATCGATCTATGTGGAGTCACCAAATGTCAATCTACTTCAGGAGTTCATGTGTAAAGGATAACAAGCCATTTTTTAACTTAAGAAGATACTCAAGGGTTGGGATTTTCTTGGTTTATATTTTGAGGGTCAATCTAGAGGTATTATTACCTATTGGAAAGATTCAATCTCTCTCAATTATTTTTTCTATTAGGTTAGTTCTATTTACAGTGTTTGTATGGAATTATCTTGGTGTATCTATCTCCATCCTTAATGTGTATGTTACTTATGATGAAAGATAGTCATTTTGGGAGAATGTTTTCAAAATTTAGGAACTCAAAATTGAGAATTTGATAATTAGAGGGGACCTGAACTTTACCTTGAAAAGTCGAGAAATTTGGGGGCCTACAACTCATGTAGATAGATTAGCATATTTCTTTAACAACTTATTTACTCTGGAAGGTATGATCGATTCCAAACTAATCAAGATTGGGCCGACTTGGTGCAATAAAAAATCTGGGGAAGCCATGGTGTCAAAGAGACTTGATCGTTTTCTCCTTCACTCCTTCTTCATACATATCATTGACAAGTATAGGTCTTGGATTGGTGATATCAGAGGATCTTATCATTTCAGCATATTCTTAGAATTTACACAGGTGGAGCATAAGCCTGGGCCCCCCTTCAAATATAATCCCAGTCGGTTCAAGGAGGAAGAGTTCAAAGCTTTGGTATCAAATAATCGTACTCACTTCACTCCTTCCCTTGACTTAAATGCATGTGGTTAATTATATGCTGCATTGAAGACCTTAAAGGACAAAGTTTTTATTTGGGTGGGGAATCGATTTTGCAATCAAGATGCCAAAATTGAAGCTACACAATCTCTTCAATCAATGGAAGGCGATCTAGGACAAGGTCTTCATAGTATGCAAAATCTGACAAATATTAGGAAACTAGAGGTTGGAAGATATAAAATACTTCTCAATAATTAATTAGATTGGTGTATGTTGTTGGATCGGGATGGTACAAAAGTAAGACGATTTAGGGGTCTAGAAGATCTCAGAGTCGATCATTTTTCTGGATTGTTCATTGAGCCAAGAGAAAATAATATTGGGGAGATTGTCAAATTAATTTCCTACTTTCCCTGGATGGTTAATGAAGAATATAATGCAGATTTGTTCAGGCCTATCTCAAAAGAAGAATTATTAGGTGTTTTGTCTTTGTTCAAGAAGGACAAGAGTCGAGGTCAAGATGGTTGGAACGTTGATCTTTTTCTCAACTTCTTCGATCTCTTGGGTGATTATTTTTTGTGGTTAGTGGAAGATATTATGACACTTGGGAAGGAGTGAGTCAATTGCAATACTAATTTTATCGCACTTATCCCCAAAACTTATTGTGCCAACTCTTTTGAAGAATTCAGGCCAATCTCCTTATGCAATTGTTTGTATAAGGTCATATATAATATCTTGTCTACCAGATTGAAGACCATCATTTCTAAAATCATATCACTTGAGAAATTTGGTTTTATGGAGCGTTAGGTGATACATGAAGCTATTGGAATTACATGGGAAGTTTTAAACTCTATTAAGTGCTCCAATTTAATTATTGTAGTTAAAATAAACATGTTGAAGGCCTACGATAGGGTGTCTTGGATCTTCCTACATCTTCTTCTGATTCACATTGGCCTATCACTACCTCTAGTTAAACTGATTATGTCCTATGTTACTAGTGCCTCATTTGTTGTTTTGATCAACGATTCAATATCTATTTTTTTTAGACCTTCAAGGGAATTACGCCATGAATTCCCATTATCGTCGTTCCTTTTCCTCTTAGTGGCAGAAGGATTAAGTATATTTTTTAGGGAGGAAAAGAGACTAAGACAAATACAAGGGATCGGATCAGGGAGAAGGGAATCTCTGACACATCTCCTATTTGTGGATGATGTATTACATTTTTGCTATGGTACGGTAAGGGAATGTATGGTTTTTAAAGAATTGCTTTCACTACGCAATGGGGCTACATGGATGGTGGTGAACACGGTTAAATATGGTGTTCATGTATTCAGGGTTGAAGAGATGCAGAGGGTTGGTATAGAGGGATGTTTTCATATTCAAAGTCACATCTTAGAGGAAGGAATAAAATACTTGAGCTTTAATTTGAAGCCCAACAATCCTAAAAAGGAGTATTGGCTCTGGCTACTTGCTTGAATTGAAAAGAGAAATTATTTATGGTGTAACCAATGGCTATTGAGAGGAGGTCGTTTGACTTTGGTGAAATCTGTCTTGGAGCAATTCCAATATTTTTTCATACGCTAGCGCATATCTCTAAAGAGATTCTCTAGAAGATCAAGAAATTATGGTTCAATTTCATTTAGTAGAGCGGTAATGACCAAAATGGTATTCATTGGGTGAATTGGTGCCAATTGGCAATTCCAAAAACAATGGGAGGCTGGGGAATAAAAAATATCCATATTTTTTGTAGAAATTTGGTGGAAAAATCTCAGTGGAATGTTATCACCAAGGAGGGGCTCTGGAAAATAATTTTGTTGGATAAATATATGTCCCTTGGTTGTTGCTTACACTGGATTTGAAGGGATCAAAATAATATCCATCAAGTTTCCAATCAATGGAAGGAACTTTCATTAGCCTTTCCTATAGTCAAATCCTACCTAGCCTAGCAGATCAGCAATGGTGCACTTGTTTGTATTAAGGTCGATGTTATTTCAGGTTGCAGTAGGGAAATAATCTTGCTTGAAGAAATGATACTACACTTACAATAAATTGGTAGTGTAACTTTGGATAGAGTATCTTCGCCAGTAGATACAACTATTTGGAATCAAGGTTGGCTCAGTGTTGATTCTCTCAGCTTTAAAGGTGAACAAGCTTAATTGTGGAATAACCTCATTAAATATTTAAATAGAGAACATATAAGACTAGGGAATGATAAGGATGAATTGATGTGGATGATAAATGGATCATGTGGACACTAATATACTAAAGTGGGATATCAAATCTTGTCTAATCCAAAACTGATCAAGGTTAAATGGTGGTGGAAGAAAATTTGGGAAGTTAAATCCCAGCCAAAGTCAAAACTATTTATGTGGTTATCTCTTGATGAAAGGGTGTTAACATGGGATAATATTCAACGGTGAAATCAACAAGGTCCAGGTATGTGTGTTCTATGTAGAGCTAGTGAAGAAACGATGATCCATTTATTTTTACATTTCAATATTTTAAGTGAGTTTGGTCAAATATAGAGAAAGCACAGGAGTTGGTCAATATTTGGTCCAAAAAGGAATTGGAAGAATTTCTTATACAATGGTTTAGACTATCGGTCCTGAAACCACTAAGGGAAGTCCCTTTTTTTTCACTCAGGGGATTTGGTTTGCCCGAAATGCTCTACTCTTTGAAAATATTATACACCCATCTTACCAGACTTTAACTCAAATATTGGGTTTACTTCCTTTTTTATAAAATACCAGTAAATAAGAGAGTTACAAGAGTATTGAAGGAGATTCAGGTAGATAATTCACAGAGCTAGTGTTACTGTTGCGGTGCCTACCAAGGATTAGATTCAATTTATGCTTTAGGATTTGTTCTTTACCTGTCAAATGCTCGTTATTTTATTTTTAAAGGGAAATGTTGGTCATGGTAGCAACAACTTAGGGGAATTCAAATCACTATGCTATCTCATGAAATTGGCTTTGAAGAAGAACATACGAAATATTTAGGTATTCAGGGACTCTGACTTATCCATTAATTAGATGGTTGTCAAGATTTAGGTTAAAGAAAACTTCTTATTGTCCCTTGAATTTCACCCAAAGGATATCATAGGGCACTTTCAAGAGATTTCATTCTCACGTGTGAATGGAGAACAAAATCAAATTGTAGATCATCTTTCAAAGGAGGGATTAAGACTCCCTATGCATCAAGCTTCTCCATTGGAACATGTCGATGGCAGGGTTATTGATAGCCATTCCTTTCACTTAGAATATTTTTAAGTCGACCATATACATTAGACTTTATTGATGTAATAGCTCTAGATACTTAACTATTTTGGAACTATGTGGATAACATATTATATCTATAATAGTATTTAAAAATACCAAATTGTATCGAGAGAGTTGTGGTTTTTTGGGGGACTTCCTCATAGAAATTTGTTTTAGATCATACATGAGGGAACCTGATGATTGTATTTTGATTTCATCTTGAAATAAAAATATTTTTTTTTCTATAGAAAAAAGAAGAAGATAAAAGTAGACTCCCAATGGAGACAATATGATGCTTTTGTAAATGCAAAATCTACCATCAATATGGCTAAACCCCAACTTTTAAAGATTGGAAACCACTACCAAATGTTATAAAACTAGGTGGTTGGTTGTTAAGGTCCTACCCTAACCTACCTACTTTAGGATACTTAAGAGTTAGATAATTAATGTATGTGGCCATCTTATTCGAATAAGGCCCATTAGATACTTAGTGGATAGTTATTTAATGTAAAAGGTTCCTCTTCATCAAATAAGGCCCACTGGGTAGTTGCCACTCATTATTGATAAAACCACAAGTATTTAAAGTTTTTCTATTGAGAATCCATTTATAGAGTTAGAAGGATATGGAATGCTTTTTGTCAAGTATTGTTATAATTGGAGCTCTATGTTCAATGAGAGGTCACCCTACTTTAAGAGGCAATTGAACATTGCTTTCTTTTTTTTGATAATCATTAATGTAAGGATATATTTCACATATTTCATCTTATTTTTCTCTTGTGTATGATTTTTTGCATTTATATTCTCTAAATATCTTGTTTTGTGATTCAATTCTACGGGTTAATGATCACTACAAGTGGTATCAAAGCTCTTTCATGAGCCAACATGCATCCAGATTTTAGCAACAACAAAACATTAGGCTAGAGACATGTTCCAACATCTTTAAATAACACAGAGATATGTCACTCAGTGGGTAAATCTACGATTGGGGAAGAATTATTACACTCAAAATTGACCCTCTAAGTTTTTTGAGTGGATTTGAGCCATTATCATTAGTTATGCTAGTAAAAAGCACCTTTTCTAGCTTAATTTACTGTTTACAATAACTTTATTTTTTTTTTTAAATCCTAAAAGTGGCTCTAAAAACTGTGCAAGTGGAATTCTTGAGTTAGATCTTGAATCATACGCTTTGTAAGGCCATGATCTCTCTTTCCAACTAAGGAGAGCCTCCTTTTATCTTATAAAAGAAAGGTTCTTGGTGAGGTTGATAGGAGGGAGTTAAGAAGATAACACCCTTATGCTAGTGAAATTGAGCTAAGATTTCTTAGATATATCTTAGGCTCATGTGATCTTTTCTTATGAAGAGTGTTTCCTTCACTCTTTGTTAGTGATATTGCCTTGAGGGTACTTTTGTGGATCTATAGTGATCGACTGCCCAAAGTATAAGAACATGATCCATATTTTGTTGGAGATCTCTTATACATTTGGCTAAGGTAGGAAGATCACATAACTTGGTGATTGGGAATACAATAGCTAGATCAGGTATATTTTTATTGGTTGATGTACAATTTGTATTTATAAATCAATAAATCTATCTTCTTTCCTCCTTTTCATTCATTGTTATCTCTATTATCAATTATGTTTTAAACATATGACTTGATGGTTAATTATATTTGAATTATAGTCATTTGAGATGTATATGTTGGAGAAATTTGTTGTTTGTGTATTTTGTGTGTAGATCTAGAGCTAAGGACAAATATGGAGGTAGCATCGGATTGGATTTACATCAAAATTCAGAAACAGGGTATGTTCTTTCTCCATGTCATTGCATTTTATGTATAAGCTACTAGCTTAGGAAAAATCATATATGTTATCTACCTACAGTGTGCAATGAATTTCCAACCCTCTCACCGGGGAATCCTATATCTTATATTAGGACAAAAATCCCTATAACAAAGTTGACAACTCCATGGGGGAGAAATTTTTAGAATTTCTCAATTTTGGGTTGGTTTAATTAGTATTTTCGCCATAATTTTTGCTTCCAAACTTTTGGGTTGGGCACTCTTTATACCATTGGAAAGGTATTGAAAAGTTCTACAACTTCCCTATTATAGATTTTCATAGATTATATAGGAATTAATTGTATAGTGTGTGCATTTTTCTACCACTGGGAATTTATTTTGGCACATAGGATACATGTTAGAAGAGAATTGACATTTTCCATAAATTTTGATACCAAACTCCATTTTGGGCATGCCTTATATTGTTGGAAATATATCACCAAGATATTAAACATTCGTGTTATGTGTTTTCATAGATTCCTTGGTGTGTGTTTCAGATTTTCAAAAGAAAAAGTTGGGAATTTCTTTTAGCACGTAAGATACTTGGTAAAAGAGAATTGGCATTTGTCCATAAATTTTGATCCCAAACTCCATTTTGGGTGTTCCTTATACCACTGGAAAGGTCTCACCAAGATATACAACATTTCTATTATGTGTTTTTAGAGATTCCTTAGTATTTGTTTGAGATTTGCAAAAGAAAATTCTAGAATTTATTTTGGCACATAGGATACATGATAAAAGAGAACCAACATTTTTCCATAACTTTTTATCTTGAACCTTTTTTGGGGAATACCTTATACCATATGAAAGGTCTCACTGAGATCTACAACCGTGACATTATATGTTTTCCAATATTTCTTACCATTTGTTTTAGATTTCTAAAAGAAAAACAAGGCATCTTTTGGCACATAGAATACATGGTAAAAGAGAGGAAAATGCTATAGTTGGTGTTAATAGCTTGGCTCTTGGTAAACATTGTGGTAGGAAGCTTCTTGCTCAATTGTCTGAGTTTGCATAATTTATTTTGGTGTGATTTACAAACATGGAAAACAAAAAATCCTAGATTATTTGCTTAGGTGTCAGGTTGAGTGAATTGTGCAAGTTAGTGTTTTCAAGCATGCTCATTTTCTTCTTTAGATTACATGAGTGTGATTTTTGAAATTGAAAATAAGAGTGCATTGAAAAAAATGTTGGTATCTTCCTTGAATTAAATTACAAAGTAGTTTTGGGTTTTCATTGTTTCATTTGGAAAATAGGAGTGTTAAATTGCAAATGTGTTTCATGATTCATTCTTCAATCTATGCAAATCTAAGTCAAAACACCAGTCAGTTTCATTATGCAACCCTTTTTCAGTAAGCAACAACCCTAAAAGAAACATAAAATTAAAATTAGCAATACTCATTTTTCTTTGATAGAAAAGATAACATTAGTCTAGGTGATATGGCCTTGGTTGTAGGTATGGAGAGTAAATTCTCCAATTCCACTCAAATAAAACTTGAATTCCATTAAAGAGTGCAAAACACATTAGTAGAAAAAGGTACTTTCTAGGAAAGTGCCTCTCACACAAGTGTTAAGAACTAGGTCAAACCAATTTGGGTGTTGACATATCTCCTCTTACTCTTATCAGTGGTTGGATGCATAGTAGGGGGCTTTGGTAGAAGTAGTATATCCTTGGGGTGATGCCTCTTCTCTAAAGTTTTGGACATAGGATGAAAGTATTGTATGTCCATTTACAATGCAGAAAATTGACCCATAAATATTCTACCCAACTATTGGTTGTGAAGTGGAAACATTAGTGGATTTTCCTAAGCTTCTCATAAGTGACTACAAGTGGGAAGTGCTTATGGTACCTAAGGAAGATTCATAACATCCACCTCGGCCCCATTGAAGGGTTCTTGTCTTCACGAGGCTACATGCACCTTGGGTGATTGTTGTGTGAGGCTTACTATAATTGTATGTTCTTCCTTCGTTGGTTGGTCTTGGGTCTCACTACCCTAGGGTCAATTTCTAGAAGGCTCTTTTCAACTCTTAATTGAGTGTGGACTCAAGGATTTCATCACTTTGAGTTTCCATTCTTTGGAAGAGTGTTTTTTATTTTTGTTTCTCTTTAGGAATGTTTTAGAAAAGTGTTGATTGGTGGTGCACTTAGTTGGCCTTAGGAGTTTGGTATTGAGTGAACTTTGTATGTGTTGTGTTGAGTTTCTATCTAGTCAAAGTGGCTAACTAGACTCTCTATCAATCTTAGAGGAACCAAGGTCTTTTCCATGAGTTCATAGAACTACCTTCCATAAGGCATAGATTTTTAATTATGAATAATGTTTCGGGTGATTCTGAGGATGAATTCCAAAATACTTTAAATAACCCAGTTGAAGAATTACCTGTTACTGAGGCATTTTTAGCTAAAGGTCTAGGTGAGAATATTGTTCCACCACAGATAGAGGTTGGTAATAATACTACCTCATCTAGTTTTCATCCTTCTTTGACTAATTACCAAAAAACAACAATTGTATATGTGTGTGTATTTCCACCCAAAAATCTTCTTATTTCATTACCAAATTATTAAATACTAAGTTTGGAATGACACATGTTATTAGTGTTAGAGATAATCCTTACATTAGTGTTGTGTACTGAGTTTGGGATTGGTTTGAGATTGTTGGAGGCTATTGAGATATTATCTCAACCTCTCTCTCTAAGATTAGAATAAGTTGGATCTGACAACACTTATTTAAGTGTGATGTATCTCAGTGCAATAGTGTAATACAAAATATTATTTTTTGTGTGTCTCTCTACAATATCCAATTCTATGTTGGTATCAGAGCGTCTGTTGCACAAGACATGACATGAATTCATCGAATCAAAACTTCCCAAGAAATCTCCTGTTGAAGAATGGATCTTGAATGGATTCTCGGTATCTCTTCAATTAGATCGATCGATCCCAAATGAGTTGATAAATGAAATAATTGATTCAGCTTCAACGAGGAATCATTGGCTGACATTCGTATGTGTTAAGTTTTGAGCTATTATTAGGTTTCTTTTCAATTTACTAGATAGTAATAGCATATGTAGGATCACTAAGAGAAACAAAATCACAAGATACACAACATTTATCCTAGGAAACCCTCACAGGGGAGAAAACCCAAAAAAAACTTCCTTAATATAGATAGTCAATACAATGCCAAGACAATAAACCAAAACACTAGAGAATATCCAACACTGATCAATGCACCTTTCTCTTCCTTCTTCTCCCAACCGTAGCTACCAAAATTTCACACTTGATGAGTGAATGAGTGAGTGAGATAATGAGGCACTAGCCTACTTTATTTATACTAGCTGACATGCACTAGAAAGGTGTCTCTTCAATGGGCAGGGATGACTTGTCTTCTTAGTGGTTAAAACCACTTTTATTAGGCCTGGGGGACAACTTCTTAATTTGCATAATACAATTAGGTTTTGACCAATCCGTAAAATGGGATTTGGTCAATTACAATGCCCGATATAATCAATCCACAAAAGGGAATTGATATAATGAATAATGACTCAATAATAAATAGAATACTCTTTGTAGTTACAATATTTCAACACTCCCCCTTAACAAGAAGGGTATTCTACAACATCATTAGGAGAGAGAGAGAGCAATAACATCAACAACATCTGGAACACTGACTCACATATCTATAAATCATCGAAATTTTTTCTCATCATCAATATCATCATCCAAAGCAAGGAGTTGGAATGGCATCATCATCATCTGCATCAACATGGATTAGTATAACACTAATACATCATCATCATCAATAACAGCACAAGGCTGATACAACATCAACAAGAACAACATCACAGCTCGAAGGATGGAGCATCATCAACATCAACACTAGGCTAGAAAACTTCAGCACGAAGATGACATCTCAACAACATCAGCAAGAAGATGGAAATCTTTAGCATGAGGCTGGCATCTCAACAACATCAGCACGAAGCTAGAAATATTCAACATGAAGTTGGAAATCTTCAGCACGAAGTTGGCATCTCAACAACATCAACACGAAGCTAGAAATATTCAACATGAAGCTGGCATCTCAACAACATCAACACGAAGCTGGCATCACAACAACATCAACATGAAGCTGGAAAGATTCAGCATGAGGATGGAATCTCAACAACATCAACACGAAGCTAGAAATCTTCAGCATGAGGATGGCATCTCAACAACATTAGCATGAAGCTAGAAATATTCAACACAAGGTTGGAATCTCAACAACATCAGCACGAAGCTAGAAATATTCAGCACTAGGTTGGCATCAACACTACTCCCCCTTTCGAGGGAGGTCCTTTCATACTACACCAAACTTGTCTCAAAAGTGCTTAAACGTTACATGAGACAGAGGCTTGGTCAACACATCAGCAACATGTTCATTTGTGCCAACATAATGGATCTTTATGGCTCCTCTCTGCACCATATCACAAATGAAGTGATACCAGATCTCTATGTGCTTTGACTCATCATGGAACACATCATATTTATACAACTTTGGGTATCACATAGGATCACAGTGGCTTCCATATCCAAATTAAATAGATCTGTCAATAACATCTAAAGCCATATGGCTTCACAACTGGCAGAACATGTTGCAATATATTTCACTTTTGTCGTGTTGAGAGAAATACTAGATTTCTTTCTACTCTTCCATGAAGTCATGGATGACCCTAGACTGAAACAACATCCTGAAGTTATCTATCTATCAGAAACAATTCCATCTCAATCTCAATCAGTATATCCATATAATCTGAAGTCGTGATCTCTAGTATAACAGAGACCAAAATACAATGTACCCTTAAGGTATCTCATCACATGTTTTGAAACTACAAGGTGAACACGTATGGGATCTACCAGATACTGACTCAAAAGGTGTTCACATCAAAACATATATCCGGTTTGTTATTCATCAGATACATCAACAAACCAATAATTTTTTTGTACAGAGTAGCATCAACCAATTCTGACGAGGTATCTACCAGGAGCTTCAACTTTGTTTCCATGGGTGTGTACATGGATTTGCATTTCAACATGTCCAACCTATTCATTATTTTAACTACATAATTCCCTTGGTTAAGGAAGATCTTCTCTGTGCTCTGCCAAACTTCAAGACCTAAGAGATAATGCATTAGGTCTTCCATCAAACTTTGTAGCGAGCTTCTTCTGCAATCTGTGATGATATTTTCTTCATCTTGTCAAGAATACATCATCTACATATAGTAGCAATAATATAACTAGCTCATCATTCATAACCTTGAAGTAAAGGTTAGAATCAATTTTACTCTTGGTTAATCCCAAGCTTGTTAGGAAACTGTCAATTCTTTCATACCAAGCTCTAGGATATTGCTTCAACACGTACAGAGCTTCCTTCAACCAGCAGACATGAGTCTTTCTATCTTCAATCTTCAAATCATATTGTACCAATCTAGTACACTTGCTCAATTGCAACTCAATCTGCACAATCATGTGCTATCTCTATGTGCTTTCTCCAGGGAACTATCTGTCTTACTGTCTGGGAGTATGTCCTCTGCAATTGTTCCTCTTGAAGTGGGACTATGCACCTGTAGTTGCTCTAAAGTTGAGAATGGTTTCTCCATTCTCACTGTGACTGCTAAAATATGAGAGTAACTCCTCTACTTCATCATGACATAAACTTCATCTGAAACTGAGAGTGGCTCAATAACTGATACTGAAGGTAGCTCTTCTTCTTTCATGGAGGTAACTCTATCTTTTATTGTAGTCATGTCTCCATGACCCAACTAATGAAATGCACCAACTGCCACTTAATTTTAAATATGGGGATTGCTCCCCCTGCATCTCATACTATATATGAGTCATGGTTGTTCTTGTTGTCTTCATGAATACATGAACTATTTATTCAATTAATGGAGTAATTGTCTCATCATAGTCTTCTCCCTCTTGATGGGAAAATCCTCTGGACACACATCAGGCTTTGTACATCTGCAACATGCTTGATCTGTTAGATCAATATTGGAAGTCAATATTGACTTCTCTTCTAGTCTCATGGAAAAATCCATATCCTAGTTTTTATGACTGGCTTCCTTCTCTGTCACTGAAACAAGGAAATATTCCAAGGAGATTTCATATCTCCTACAAGTTTATGAAGCAATGATCTAGTCTTCTCATGGAATTTGTCTCCCAGTCCTGGAAGTTGTCTCTTCATCTGATCCTTTCTGAGATCAGGCTTACTCTTGATTTCTTCTAAGTCTACAAGGACTTCATCATCTCTTATGGGGTATAATTGGTGTTGAATACCAAGTCTAAATATGAAAGGCTGAGTTAGATTTCAAACGAGTTCTAATTCCCATCAAGGTGGCTTCATTATCCTTTGACCAAGTCTTATGTGAGTTCTTGTTCTAATGTTTGGTCATCTTTGGAGCCTTCTTCTCCTTACAATCAATCTCCATACGAGATACTTTGGATCTCAAAAATAACTTATTCTTCGTATTCTTTGGTACATAGATGTATAGCATCATGTACACGACTTGGGTAGTTTGATTCATGTCTCATATAATCTGTCTCCTTCTGCAACCTTTACTATAGCTTCCTCAGAGTTATCACCTGTGACTTGAACCAAGGTCAACAAAACAATAGGAAAGAATAATACTCTTTTGATAATAGTGATAAAAAAATAGCACGAATAATCATCACAGTAGCTCCTTTAGAGATATCACTTGTGGCTTGTCTTAAACAAAGAACAAAAGTAAGAAATGCAATACGAAATGGGATCAACACTCTTCTAGTGTTGTGATCAAACATTCCTCCATGGTAACCTAGAACCAACACAAGAAGTTTCTCCTAGAGGGGATGTTATTTGTATCTGGTAGATGATTACATTAATAATTTATCTCAATATGCTCACATGATACCAAGTATAATACTTTTCAAAGACTTCTACCTCAACTATAGTGTTTACTTGTAAAGGGGTAGTTATCAACTTGTCATGTGCAAATTTGAATCTTATCAACTTAATTAATCAAACCTGGAACCTGGAGTCTTGTCCTCAAGAATGAGTGTGTTGCTTTTTCTTCCAAGTCTCATTCACTCAAGATGAGCAGTGCCTTCTTCAACCTATCTTCTATACTAAGACAATATGTTATCTTGACAGAAAGTTGGGTTAGAGAATAAACTCTATGATCTCAACTTTAATCAATCTAATACCTTGAATTTAATTTTTGACCAAAGGTTAGTATGATGGTCAGAGCTTCAACATGCAACCTAGATCAAAATCATGTCATAACAAATAGATGCATATCAGAATAATCAAACCTGGGTTGCATTATTCCTATGAATGTGTTGGATCTTGAGACCCTTCTGGATCTAGGTCAAGAGATCCTTCTCCTGCAAATACCCTTTAAAGCTTAATAGTTTAAACATATGTGAGTACATACCTATGATATCATTTGCAGGTAGTGGCACCATATGGTAGCAGCAGTAATAATTACCAACCCTTTTAAAACTTCAAGGGTGTTTGCAACTGGTATTGCAGTTGATTCTGAAACTACAACTGCAACTTACGGTTTTATGGGGAAACCTTGTTTTTTCAAACTTAAAATTTTGAAATTCTGATCTAGGGACTAGATGTGCTGAGTTGAGGCAAGTTTGTTGGAGCTGTTAGATTTCAAAAATTTGAAGTTTTTCCCCTTGAAACATGACCTGCGGAAATCTGGACTAGTACTTCTGGTACTGGTTTCCTAGTTTTCTGGTACTTCTGGTTTTTTGGTTTTCTGGTACTTCTGGTTTTCTAGGTTTCTAGTACTTTTGGTTTTTTGGTACTTCTGGTTTTCTGGGTTTCTAGTACTTTTGGTTTTCTGGTACTATTCAAAACTAGGGTTTGAATTTCTAGAGGCTCTGTCCATTGAAAAGGTGTGCTCAAGCTTCCAAAAGATTCACTAGGGTAGGGGGCGCACTTTTCTAGATGGGTTTTAGGCAAAAATTCCTCTCCAACAAAAAGCCCTAATTTTCTTGTACTACAACAATGAAGTTTTTTCTTATCCAGTGAAAGGTGCTCTCTTCAGCTTAGCTCTGATACCATGTTAAGTTTTGAGCTATTATTAGGTTTCTTTCCAATTTACTAGATAATAATAGCATAGGTAGGATCACTGAGAGAAACAAAATCACAAGATACACAACATTTATCCTGGGAAACCCTCATGGGGGAGAAAACCCAGCAAAAACTTCCTTAATATAGATAGCCAATACAATGCCAAGACAATAAACCAAAACACTAGAGAATATCCAACATTGAGCAATGCACCTTTCTCTTCCTTCTTCTCCCAACTACAGCTACCAAACTTACGCACTTGATGAGCGAATGAGTGAGTGAGGTAATGAGGTGTTGGCCTCCTTTATTTATACTAGCTGGCAAGCATTGGAAAGGTGTCTCTTCATTGGGCAGGGCCGACTTGTCTTCTTAGTGGTTAAAACCACTTTAATTAGGCCTTGTGGCTGACTTCTTAATTTGCATAATACAATTAGGGTTTGACCAATCCGCAAAAGGGGATTTGGTCAATTACAATGCCCGACATGATCAATCCACAAAAGGGAATTGATATAATGAATAATGACTCAATAATAAATAGAATACTCTTTGCAGTTACAATATTTCACCAGTTTGGGCCTGGGTCGATACTGTGAGTTTGGCTGGTCCGAATCACTCTTATATTCATGCATCTTCACATCATAAATGAGATACATGTTATCTCCCTTGCAACACATTTTAATCACTCCTATATGGGTATGCATGAATGTTAAGGAGGCCGATCACACACAACAAGGGCAACAACGACCAAGTACCAAATTTCAAGCATAGTCAATATGTGACTGGTGTCTACTATGTAAGAGGTGTTGCTATCATATTTCGCCTGTATCTTCGGAAAAAATGGCCATCGGAAATGTTTTCCTTGATTAATCAACATTTGGTATCCCACTCTGGATCGATATGAAGGAGGAGCCAACATAGACGAACCACTCTTTTTTTTTTTTCTTTCTACTGATATATATATGTGTGTGTGTATGTGTTGTGCAAGTATGTGTTGTAATGGCAGCAGAGTAATTAATAGTTTTATTAGTGTGAGTTACAATTTAGTGAGTTTGAGAGATTGTGAATTCAATGAATGTGTATTGAATATTTTATGAGATCTTGGGATTTGAAACATATTGAGTCTAGTCAACTCAATTTGTAAGAGCAAAGATTGTTAGAATTGACTACTCTAAGAAGTCACCTTGTATGATTGAATGTTGAGAACATTCTGTATCTAGACTGCCTTTCTAGAAACTGATGGATAACCAAAAGCAAGATATCTAACAAATGGAGGTATGTCCATATGATGCTTCATTACTTGACATATTTTCTCATGGAAGCCTCGTTGAGCTGAGTTTGTCAATATTGTCCATTGTACAAGTTCATCAAAGATGGTCAGAAGTGTTTATACTTTAAATGTGTCTATTGGGAAGCTCGAAGTTGAGGTGAACAAAGAGTGGAAACCGTGAGATTGCAGAGTGGGTTTAAGTGTTGATTAAGACCAGTCAGATAATGATAAATATTGTAATTTGTGATTGTAAGTTTTTAAATGTAAGGATTAAAGGGGGGTGTTAGAGATAATGCTTACATTAGTGTTGTGTACTAAGTTTGGGATTGGTTTGAGATTGTTGGAGGTTGTTGAGAGATTCTCTCAACCTCTCTCTCTAATATTTGAATAAGTTGGATCTGACAACACTTATTTAAGTGTGATGTATCTCAGTGCAATGGTGTAATACAAAATATTGTTTTTTGTGTGTCTCTCTGCAATATCCAATTCTATGTATTGGTTCATCGACTTTCGAAGGTTCTAAGCCCACTATTCCTAGCATTATTTTTGGGGGCATGAGTGTACCTTTTGTTATGAATATTAAGGGGAGTAATCCTTTCATAAACATCCCTCAAAGTGGTGTAAATTCTTCTTTTGGAATTCCATTTGGAAGCAAGACTATGTTGGATTACCGAGAGGGGGGGTGAATCATTAATAGAGAAATCTAATCCTTTTTAACCATATAATGAAAGTCTTATATCAATGTAGCATTATCATCCAATATTTGTAGAGTAAATAAACAATGAACAAATGAACAACCATACACATACACAATACACCAATGTTTTTACGTGGAAACCCAAAGCGGGAGAAAACCATGGAATGTTTTTTCTTATATGTCTTGAAGAATTACATTCATTGGAAGCACCAACTTCCTTTGTTTTTCAGCTGCAACTGGAAGGAGGCTCCAACCCCCTATCTTCTCAAGCTACAACCTGAGGGAAGCTCCAACTCCCCAATTCTCTGGCTACAACCCCCTATGTTCTCTAGCTACAACTGGAAGGTGGCTACAACCGCCTGTCCTTGCCCCGTCCAACCACCCTAACGTATAAGTAGAATGATGGAACCATTGTAACACTATTACTATGATATATATTTATGTAAACGTACCAATCAACCTGCACCAAACAACCTATACCAATAACCTGAACCATGCATCAACTTGTAATCAACATGTACCATAAACAAGTGCATCAACCATGCACCAACCTATACCTCAACCTCAACCAAAATACCTCATCAATTTCAACATCCAAATCTGATTTGTAACTCTGTAATAGACCTAGTGTATATGATCACATACCTGCAAACCTTCCTTAACTTTAACAACAAGAGACTAGCATTTTCATCAAACTTTACTTTAGTCTCACATGACTAGTTTTGGATTAGTCAACAACCCTAACTTAAAATAATCATAACTATGTACATGTAATGAATAAAGATATGAAAATAGTACACAATGTTCTTTAGTGTGTTTTATGCAATTCCTCTAGGTGTAACTACTTGGAACCTCTCATAAAAGGAGTTATAACAAAAATGGCATACCTTGTTGAATTATGGCTTATTCTAGAGAGCGAACTTGTAGAGTGTGCCCCGCACGGAATATTTGTTGTATGGATCTGAAAATTTTACTCAAAATACTACAGAATGTAATCTAACCAACACATTTGGTCTTACTTAATTTGGATCTGTTATGAATAATTTATGACTTTTTTACCCGAAACACTTATTTTAGACTAGTTTCAGGACTAGCCACAAACCCTATTTTCCACGGAGTGTAACTGCAAAAATACAACGACCCACATGCTTAAATTCGTACCACAGATACTTGGATATGCTTCCTCAATGGCCTCCTAATTTCACGGTCTGAATCATTCTAGAAACAAATTTATTGCGAAAATGGTGAGATGACCTATAAATAAGATACCTTAGAAAGCATCATCAAAAGAATTTATCCTCCCTTGAATTTCGGCCTTCTTTAATTCACCTTCCCTCTAAAATTTGGCTTAGATATCATTTGGTTTCGTTAGTCACCTATAGATATTCAATATTTTCAAGTGTGATTGAAATGAGAGAGCCTTGCCTCTTATTTATACTTTCATGTAGCTTCCTTAGAAGCATCTTCTAGACCACTTTGTCCACATAGTCACCTATGTCCAATTTTGCCCAATTTGCCACTTGACCATATATCCAATAGCCACTTGACTAATTAACCCATTTTAGGGTTAACCTTCTTATAACCACTTTCCATAATTAGAAAGTTCTCCATTTACTTTATTATTTAAATAATCCTCCTTGACTTTGTCACTTCACTTTATTATTTAAATAATCCTC